>HF955134.1:0-10016 GCA_000582765.1 Phytomonas sp. EM1 | reverse complement strand
TTTTGTTGACCCCAATGCCCTAGAAAGACGAGGGGGGGATTCAAGATCAGCACAATCAGCCATTGGGGTACCCAAGCGGGGCCCCTTAGTTGTGTACTCTCCTCAGGTGGCTAGGTCGCGCACAACTTTTTGATATTACATCATTTTATCAGTAGGGTGGAGGGGAGGAATGCTGTGTGCACGCCTTCTGCCTGGAGTGGACGTGGCTCCACAAATGATGTGACATTCACCTAAGCATACAATCATCTGAAAGTTATGAGAATTATATGCACTACTAGATTTAAATAATGAGGACAACAAAGATTATGCTTGCGAACAAAAGCGACGCACGTCGGGTTTCCTGAGTTCCTCTCAGTCTGACATCGAATGAGGCATAGGTTTTGATGCTTATGGTGTCACACTGCAACTAAGACGTTTGGACCCTTAAAATCTGCATTTTATTAAAAGTCGCATCGAAAAACAAGTCCACATAACGCATTGGAAAATTGGTTTTTCATTGTTACCACTTTTATTTAGCCAAGCCACTTCAAGCATCGTGTCTAAATAAGTGAATCAATGACATTTCCGAAGGTTGGGTTGCTGTTTTCCAGTCTGACCTTCTTCGCGCTTACGATGCCATCATTGGGGTTGGCTCTATCCCGAGGTTGCTTTCTGCTTGATGACGGCTGCACCAAATTTTCTAATCGACTCACGTAGTCAGCACCCCATAGAGAAACACAATGGTCTCGACCCTGTACTAAGAGCAATACGCGACCCAACGCGCAACCAAGCCGTGCAACGCAGCCCAGTAATGCCATGGCCAGCGCAGCGGTGTCGATTCGGCCAGCCGCCAATTCATTGGTTGCCGCCTCAGCCGCCATCTTGCAGCATCGATGGGCTCGATGCAACGCCGCTGTCAAACGTGGATTGTGATCATTGCCGAGGGCGCTATCTCGAAGCAGCGACGGGACAAGACTTCGACGGATGCTTTTCACTAAACGGTCTGCTCGGCGCACGAAGATGTGCTTCAGATATACTTTTTGACGACGGCCATTTTGGAGAATCGATGCCAATGTATCGCTCTCTGATTGCAATATACTGATCAAGGCTTTATACTCCTTGAAAAATTTAGGCATCC
This sequence comes from Phytomonas sp. EM1, assembly GCA_000582765.1. Classification (NCBI taxonomy): domain Eukaryota; phylum Euglenozoa; class Kinetoplastea; order Trypanosomatida; family Trypanosomatidae; genus Phytomonas; species Phytomonas sp. EM1. Next base: position 8,899 of record HF955134.1, on the reverse strand, counting down.
ACCCTTTTTTTTTTGTCAACAATACACAACGAGGATATGAAGGTAATTGTCAGCATTTGAAACCTTGTCAATTTTTTTTCCCATAGTAGCCCACGTGCAGTTGATTTCATAGACAATTTCATTTTTATCCACTAGCCTAGAATTATGAGCCCACATTAGTCCGAAATCAGCACATTTAAGACAAACTCAATTTAGGGGTTGTTAATCCCCCACATTTGAATTGAGCATAAATTTAGCCAAGCCATTTCAGGGGAATAAATCAAGGCAGAAACAAAGCTACAACCAAGAAAATATGGAAAACATGTAAAATAATTTAAGAAATAAATAAACACTAAAAGAGGTGCACCTGCAATGCGGGACGGATGACGGAGGCACTCCCTCGAGACCGATACCACTTCTCTGATCGGTCTAAGCGGATTTGGAAAGGGTAAAACTGACTCGCAGAGACTGTGTCCCTTATACCTTTTCATATGACACCCAGATGCATGATAATGTCGTAAGACACGACTGAAGGATAAGCTGCCTCCACGTACACCGACATGGTTTCTCCACGTTTCCGGGAAGCCATGTCCATAATCGCCAGCATATAGCGGGCCTCCATGCACGACAAAGACTTATGTTCAAAACATTTCTCAAGTAGGGGCTAGAAGAGTCACTACACCCAATATACGTTACAATTATAATTTTTAAGCAATGTATCCTATACACCAATCATAAGGATTCAAAAGATTTGATGCATATTAAACTCAGCATTTCGTCTAGATTTTCCATTCACTTGGACAAATAATGTAAAACGGAAAAAAATTATTATTAGCGAGCAAACAGTACTGCGATGAAAATGGGGTAAATTGAATAGTGACACTCTGGTTTTGTTAGCGATAGAGTGCCCATAGGTGGGACACCCTTTCTATAGGGAATGTAGTGCTAAAACCATTCCATTCAGATCTGTATTCTCTTATAAATGTGATAATAAATGAGGTGTATGGTGATTTACGTTTATAAAGTTGCCTAAGTAAGGGAGACTACTACATGATCGCCTTAAAGAAAGTCATGTTTTTCCAACCAGGACTTTAATGCAAAGTACTCCTTCAGACGACAGTTCCCATACTTTAAGTAATCCAACCCACTACTTCCCCTCGAAAAGAGACCGTCATCAACATTGTTTGTCAAGCTGTCTGAGTTGCAAGCCATGACAAAGGACCACAGGGACCAATAAAGGTGCGAAGCCAACATTCCAAGGAAGACTTCGCCAAGCTGGGTGAGCGACACGTGGGTAGCATCAGCTGCGGGGTTCTGGTCGTGGTAGTAAGCGGCGATCGCATTGAGGTAGTGTTCTCCATATGCGAACCCGGGCGTGTCTTTGCTGTCGTCATGCATTGAAAAGTGCTTCCAGGTATCGTAAATGACCTCCGCCATTCGTGGGTACTCAATGGGTAGATCCTTCCATTGCAACTCATACGCTGGAGGGGGAAATGTGTATAGGTACTTAATGAAGCCCGGTCCGCCATCCTCCATCCCGCGAGTATAGTCATAGTCCAGTTCGCAGATCGTGTTGCCGAGGTCGAAGCACCGATAGTTGACATCGGAGTATTCAAAATCAATGAAGAGCAAGCCCTTGAGGTCGACCAGGTTCTTGTGGTGCCCCTTTTTCGTTAAAAACTTTCTACTCAGTAAACTGCTTTGATCTGATAGGATTGAGGTCACTTCATCATCTTCGCTGATGCTGACGTTGGATTTCCTGAATTTGGCAGTTACCTTTTTCCAAGAAATCAGAATATTCCAGGGATTGAGGTCATTATGTGAGAAGGTGAGCGGGATTGACTTTTTCAGGAACACTTCACGCACCCGGAGTATCTCATGACAGATAAAATCCACAAAGCTCTCGCAGTATTCATCTTTGATGGAAACACTAATAAGGCGTAGATACCGCAGGCTCGCACGCTCAAACGAGGAGGGGCACACTTCCTCCAAGATTTTATACTCTGTATTACTCTTGTAATATTTGTTGCACTGAGCTTCACGAAGTTTCTTGGATATAATAGACACACTCTTGGTTAGGTAGTCCTCGGATCCGATGTACTGCAGATGTTCCAGACATTTGGGCTGACCGTTCTTTGCAAACCACGCGACATTAGCGTTCTCTGGCAAAAACGGTTCTACAGGCAGTTTGTGCATCACTGACATCCCCATAAACACCTCCGAAAGCAGCGTTGGGCTCTCAAAAAGCAAATCGGTGCTTCCAGTTGCCACGTCATCCATAAACTCCTCGACGCGACCCCACTTAAAGTAGTGGAGTACGACAGGGCTCAGCTTCGCATCACTCATTTGCTTTGATGCCATAACATCTCGGTAACGGTCGATGACCTCACCGCTGACATTGCCATACAAACGAACCAAAATGCTCCTGCCTGGGTAGTGGGGATGCCCTAGTTGGTAGACGTGGTTGCTATTTCCACCAGAGAGCTTCTCGACAATTAGCTCGTCCATAAAAAGCTGCAAGGCCTCGGTTGGGGATTTCGCTGACGTGTGATTCGCGTGCTGCGTTGACGGGAACTCCATCGCAACCATTGACATGTAGGGCTTTTCTAGCATCTCGTAGTATCGGTTTGGCTCAAACAAATGAAGCAGTGGCATCCAATCCGACATATGCGACATGTTGGTCTCGTATTTCGAATCCACGGGGACCGCGCTGGAATGCCTCACCTGGCCACCACCTATTTTTTGTATTGCCTTTTTATACAAGGAGCGACAAAGTTTGTAAATAAGCTGCCGCATCTCAAGCTCGCCCGGCGGGCAGGGCGACATAGGGGGCACATCATGCCCGCACACAGCGGGCGGCAGGGCGAGTATGGAGTCCATCGACTCCTCCGAGGCGATGGAGAGGCTCGGGGAGTGAATGATTGTGGGGGAGGAGCTGGGTTCGAGTCGCAGGCACTCCGCTAGGGGGGATTTCGGCGGCTTCACCTTTGAGTGGAACAAGATCTCGTGCATATCTACGCTGCGTAGCATGGCTTCCACATTTCCCATACTGCATCGGAGAAATACATTCTTGCGGTAAGACATTGCTTAAACAAATATTTATAACTAAACTACTAGAGAAGACGTGGCAATGCAGAAGAGTTTGCTTTTGAGCAAAACTGGACATAACACCACAGGACGATTCCATCTACACGCATCCAGCTTCTTTTCATCTCATTTACTTTCCATAAAAGAAATAGTAAACCGTGAATGATAGGTATATAGGAAGAGGGGTGAGAATATCATATTTGCCACACAGAAAATAGGAATTTGTCCCCTAAATGCTACAATTCTAACTACTAAGTGACAAATGGATTAAGGGAATAGATATACTAAATACAGAAAAATAAAATAAAAGACAAACGGATCAATGTTATTATCTAATGAAAATGTAACTTTAGTTTTGCTCGGCTTTGTCCAACAAATTGGTACGCATTCTCTGGTTCAAGATACCTCCAATACCAAATGCCGGGATTATACGACACATGCGCAACAACGTAGAGGACACATATGTTGCTTTAAGGCTCTGCGTAAAATCTTTCCAATCAAAGTTGGGGTACGTTTGTCTATACCGAATCGCCGTAATGTGTAGCAAAGTAGTGACAAACTGAAGCAATGCTGGTGTAACTATCTGTGCCGTGTTTGAAACGGACATTGGTAAGCGAACCTTGTTCTCATCCTCGGGTAGCTTCGCATCTCTTGGGATACCCTCAATTTTTTTATGATAATAGGCGTAGTGCGTGAGCCAATCCGCCAGCATGGGGGCCAGTGTGAAGGCGGCCACACACGTCAGAACATCACGGGCGCAAAAAAGCCCCCGCGTGAGGTGAGGGATTCGTTTCGCATTCACCGAGGAACCCGTAGTGTTCTTCGGCGGGAGCTGCCTCAGAATGACGCTGTCCTTCCATATTGTTAAGAGGGTGTTCACAACACCGCTGACAATTCCCGCAGCGAGGTTGGCCTCGTTAGCCATCCCATGCGATTCACAATAGCTCTTGGATAAGTTCGAGCCGATGTAGGTGAAGCAATAGGTCGTTGCACAAACACAGAAAACTATGCAACATTTATTTTCTTTGGTGGGAAGGAAAAACTTGTGAGGCCGAAAAAGGACCGTTCGAATACCTTTAAACAGTTCTTTTAAACTGCTGTCCGTTACGCCGGCGATACGAGACATGATACTATAGTCGATGATCGAAATTGGAATCGCTGCAGCCACCGCAACAACGACCGCCGATGTACAGTCTGCTGCAGAGGTGGCTGCAGTGAAGTGCTTGACTTTGTGCAGAGGGTGTTCACAAAAGGCTCTTCGTAACGTCTCCTCGTCCATTGTCACGAGTTGAGTTGAGCCCGTCTGCATAGCGATCGTTCCTTTATATAATATATAAGGATCAGATATCGACCTTTTAAAGACACCTTAAAAAATATAAGCAAAAGTATATCTTTTGAATCAAATGTATAGGGGTAGAAAAGGCTAATTTTATTTGCGAATTAAATTTTAGTTTAGCATAATATTATCTGCATCCTATTAGCGATTATATATATATATATATGTCGGAGGCTTAAAGGTGTAGTTTAGAATAGCTTTAGCATAAAATTTCCGATGCCATGAATGAAAGTATCGTTACTAAACGAAATGTTATACATGAGTAAACACTGAGTGTATCTAAATCCTTATATATATTTCTCATATTCTCGAAACTGAAGAACACTATTCGCTAGTATTTCTGGGCCCATATACTGTTGTCAGGCAATGCACTGTGAAATGTTGCGTATATACAATGATGCTCTAAACTGATTAAGCGATCCGGTAATATTCCTTCCATTCTTGTCTATAGCCTCCCCCTTCTCATTGTCGAATTGCCCAATTCGCAAGCGTCTTGTGAATATGGCTTCCCTTTGCATCTCCTTTGGTGCCGACGACAACGAGAGATTGCACAATCAAGTAATTTTTCGCACTTGTGTAATTCACTTTTCAAAAATCACCAAATATTACCGCGTATAGCGAAGTCAATGTGTCTGAGGATGTGTCGTCCATGACTGCATCAGCTTCCATAGGAAAAGGCTTCAAGCATCGTTGCATCCGCTACGACAGTTTCAAGAAATAAAACAGATCCGCCCCCAGACCTTTCCTTTTCCCCTTCAGGTATCTAAGGCTAACTAAGCAGTACATCGAGGGGACAGATTCCGAACAAATATGAATAATGGCTTGATAGAGCGTCACTAAATCCCTCCCCCCTGCCTCAAAAAAAAAAAAAACTATTACCACAAAACAACTTTTAGTCTATACTACTGCTGCGGCTTTGCTCACTCAATTTATGCCTCATAAAGTGATGAAGTTGCTGTATATGCTGAACAGCATTTTCCTGCTCCGCAGCATAGCGGATAAGGCGAGAAAAACGCGTGTCTATCAGCAGCTGCATCTCGCTAGTATGCTTTTCCACAACCTCGTCCGCATCTCGTTTCTGCTGCACTATCTCACGCATTCGTCTGATGGAATAAACCAAATCCTCAACGTCACGGCCCTGTTGGTCGTTATTCAGCTTCACCATTTCGCGGAGTTGATCTATCTCATTGCAGACAGCATTGTAGTGTTCCCTCAGCGTGATGTACTGCTGCACTGCTTCATCCTTTTGATCTAGCACCGACTGCACGAGAACTACAAGCGGTGTGGAAAGCTGAGAGGTAGAGTTTCCCAATGAATGGAGCTGCAGACTATTTATAAGCAATGCTTTTCCGCTGTCTAACTCGTGCATATATTCCACACTCCAATTGATATACTCAGTGATTGCGTTTGCTTGATCTTCAGGCATCATCACCCCTTCAAGTGGGAGCAAAGCAAGTTCTTGAAACACCTTCAACACAGTAGAAAATCCATTGGCCATATCTACCACATTACTCTCCGTGGTCGTACCGACTGAATAGCGACTCGTGCCTTTTCGTGAAACTTTTGCATTCACCTTCACAAACTCCTCAAGAAACACGTCCACGACCTCCATCAAGGTGTCTGCTTGAGACACATCAGGCAACACAACACAATGCAGCAACCTGTTCTTCACTCTTTCCACAATATCTGTTAACTTGGCTAGCTTCGTCTCGGCTTGAGATCGTAAGGCATCCGCAGCCGAACGCTCTGTGCACGCCGCCTTAAGGGCGATCCGCACTGAGGCAATCTCTTGTTCCATCACCACCAGCTTCTGTAGCAACTCGGTATGTCTGTGTTCGTAAAAGGCATCCCTTTCAGTTGCGGAAGCCTGCATCATTGCATGAGTCCTTTCCAACACGGCCAAACAACTTTCTGCCTCCTGGCGACGCTTCTCAGCAGCCTCAAGCCGTACCTGCAGTTCCCCAACTTCCTCCGATTTAGCGTTCAGTTGCCCGAGGAGGTCAATGGTCTTTGCCTCCGCGATTTTATGTAATTGTTCCTCATCGCTCAACCTGTCCTTGAGACTTTCAATACGTTCATTCAGATCTTTCTGGGCCTTATCCGCAACACTGAGAGCGTACTCCAGGCGTTTTTCGGCCCCCCGCTGCTGCTCCTGAATCTGGTCTCGCATCTGTTGAATTGCGTTGTCTTTCTCTGCTTCGAGTTGCTGCCGGAGTCCCCCTAGCAGTTCTCTAAGGTGTGCTTCTTCCACCATGGCATGCGCAAGACGACGTTGCGTATCCTGTAGCTTGTCTTTTGTATCGCGGTGTAAAGTCTGCTCAGCACCAAGAAGCTCAATCGAGGAGGACACGTACTCGGAGCACCGTTGAATAAGCGACAATGGGATGTCCTCTTCTTCAGCACTCACTTCCCTTCCATCGACTTGTTCTGCACTATTTTTCACGAGCAGAGTTAAGAGGAGTGTGCATTGGCTTTTAAGAGCCTGAGTTGCATGCAAGGAATCCGAACGAACCCTTGCGATCCTGAGCTCTTCCAATCGTTTTGCTTGATCGCCAAATACCATATCGAATGCCATGCTCTCACTCAGCATCACAGTGAGTCTCTCACAGTTTTCCTCCATGAACATTAGGTTCTGCTGGCTGTGCTTAAGCTCGTTCTGAAGAGTGCACTGCCCTTCGCAAAGGGATTCTATTAACTGCTGATTTTCTTGAAGTCGCTCTTTGCTTTTCGTTAATTCTTCAAAAAGGGTGTGCTGCTTTGCATCTAGGGAAGCTATGTAGGCACGAGCGCGTTCGAGATGTTCCTCGAGAATTTCCGTGTTGTCATTATCAAGCAGGAATTGCAGCTGTTTAAACATGCACTCTTTCTCCTGCTCCACTGCCTCATACTTGATATGCATCGACTGAAGCGCCTGCACTAGATTAGCGGTCTGCTTTGCAAATAAAGGCATCTCATCGAGCCCCGAAGTGGAGTTTTCATCATCACTACATTTGTTTTCTTCTTTTTCGCGAATGTTTGATTCTCGTGACGAGTTACCGCGAGCTGAAGCCCCACAACTGGAAATGGCCTTGATATTTCCCATTCTGATGTTCTCTTCTGACATCGCACCTTGACTTAGCATCATGGCATCATGCACATCTTTGGCAATCTGTATCAGCCGCAGTGTTAGGGTGTTGATGTCCTCCTTGGAGGGGTCCATGGTGTCCCCTAAAAGGGAGAGTGCCACAGTGATTCCGTGAGACATCTGCTGGAACTGTTGCTTTTTCTCGGCTATCGCCTCTCTGAAGGCTTTGACATTTTGGTGGTTAAACTCATAGGAGCTAAGGTGTAGAAACCCACCCTTATCTGAGCCTCGAATAATAAGTTCTTTCTCATAGATAGCACGCGCAATATAAAGAGGATTTTCCCGAACAAATTCTGGTCTCGGCGGTTTCTTCTTCTTTTCCAAACGGCGACCATCAGGGGAATTAAGTAAACTCATTTCGTTTATACTTGTGTCAGGACCGGCCAAAGCGTATAGGATGCTACCTGCATCTTTATTCGCTTCCTCTATGTCACCCAGTTTCGTTTTTATGTTTCCTAGGATGCTAGAGAGGCGCACCTTGCCACTATGTTCCCCGGTGGGGTCGAGAATTAATTTCATTTCAGTAATACAGGAGCCTGTATCAACGGCTATATCTACTAAATAATTAGACGCTTTGATCGCATCCACCGAGCGAATATCCTCGGTACCTCCAAGAGCCTCGAAGCTGGTTATCACAGCCTTCCGCATCTGCAACATTTCTTCCGACCTCTTCTGAATGTGATTGCGTACCTCCTGTACAATTGGCTCAACATAGGACTTAATTGAGCTATGGAAACTATTATCTGATGTGCTCTCAATATCCATCGTTTTTACACGGCTCGTAAATCCCGGAAGGTTCAATGTCAAACTCGAGGAATCGTTTTGGGACCTTGGAGAAAGTTCTAATACCGGTTCTGCGTCTGATGAAGCATCCATCATGGACGCTGAGTCTCCCTGTATCACACTCTTTAAGCGCATGCAAGAAAGTGAGTAGCGCATTTTTTCTTTCACCAGCGCAGAGACCTTTTCTGTCACTCCCACAACCATATCATCGTAGGTTCGTAAAATACAATCACTACGAAGAGTATCAGAATTCTTTAGTGGTAAACTGTATTCTTGCGATTGAAAACCTTCCCTGAGTTCAGAGGCATTGTGCTCCTGGAGAACAAGTCTCACTTTACGCATAGCCGATGCGGCCTGTTGACACTCAGCAACAAGCAAACAAAGAGTATCATGCAAATTAGGATAATGATCTGTCAATTTATTCGCCAGAGGGGGTGGCAGGAAGCCTTCAAAAGAACATCCTTGAGTTGAGGTCGAGATGTCAGAATCTTCAGATAGAGAACTTTTCAATATTTTGAATGGAAAAATCAAAAAATCATTCAGATCAGAAATTATAGACTTTTCTAAATCCAAATGAAAGTTCAAGTCAA
>HF955133.1:0-10070 GCA_000582765.1 Phytomonas sp. EM1 | reverse complement strand
AACCCGTTCCCTAACCCGTTCCCTAACCCGTTCCCTAACCCGTTCCCGTTCCCTAACCCGTTCCCTAACGCACGCTGGCGCAGGCCCTTCGCGCTAAGCCGACCCATCCCCCTTGCCTAGCGCCACGCTGGCCTCACACAGCCGCACACAGAACTTCCCCACCTTGCACGGACTAAAAGGCAGACGAACCTCACATGCTCACCTCATCCAGCGGGGAGTATTGGTGTATTCTAAAGAAAAGACACCCTGCTTCCTAGAAAATAGTACTTCAAGCTGGAAGAGGAAGAGGAAGAGGAAGAGTGTTGGAGTGCTAAGAATCACTAAAACGTTCCTGAAGGCAGTCGTCGGACGGTGTTAGTCTCGGACCGACAGGACTATCAAATACGCTTGTGATTAGCTAGAGAAAGTATACGTAATAATAATTTAAGATGTTGGAAAATAAATCTAGGGATTTGTGCATTCTATGAAGGATTGCTTTACCCTTTTATTGTTTACGATGGGTTACAGCATAATAAAGCAATCTACCGAAATGTAAAAATTTCGGTTCCAATTATTATTTTATTAAATGTATTCCATAGCATTAAACATGTCCGATCTTAAATGACATGTTTATCCAATAAAAAACTTGGATTATAGGAAAATAACGCATCCAAAGCAGACCACTCATTTTTAAAGGTAAACAAAGCATTCCTCATTAACCAATGGAAAGCATTACATTTAGATCTCATGCAACATAAAGGACTCATGAGCTGATAAAAGACATTCCAGAATCATACTGGAGTACACGACAACTTCCTTGGCATCATGATACCGGACTAAAGGAAAGTTTTATTTTAATCATATTATCCCATTAGACAAAATCTCTTTGTGCTCGTTATTACAAAATTTAGATGTCAAGCCTTCTCTCTATCTACAGTATAATCATGATTTCTGCAAATGTTACGAATTTCTAAAATGTGCGACTATTTCACACTCATTTTTTACGTAAATAACATGATCTTCCGGAGAAGCCTACCCCACGTGGGGAGTTGGTGGACCGATGGAAAAAGAGAAAAACGAGAAAAAACTACTACATCAACACGGGTATGGGAATACACACACGCATACACAAACAGCTGTCGGGTGGACTAGAGCTTACACCCGTGGTGCATATTTCTATTGCAAGCGCTCGGCCAGCGGCCACCTCGTATGATACCTACTGCTAGACAGGCTACTTTTCAAGGGGATGCCTCTAAACGCTAGATAGTGAATCAAAGAAAGAGATCCTATTGGAAACGTAGTCTCAATGATCTTCTGCTTGTTGGATAGCTTTTTCAAACGGAAAGCCACATTTGGCATGGTAGAAACCCTTAATGATGGCGTTATGCGTTGATAGAAACCAAGGTGCAGATGCCAGATACTGCATAGCACGAAGCTTTGCTTTTGGATCGTGCACTATCGGCACAAACCATCTAAGACCGAAGGATGTGAGACCCATTTTTTGGACCTTCGTAAAATTTTGCTCAAGGTCTGCTATATGGTAAACCACTGGGAACGTACGACATATTGCGTTGTTGTTGACTGTGTCTATGAGTTTCGGCTTGAGTGCTAATAGTGGTGGCGTGAGGGTAATGCGGGTCTCCCTGGTGGCCGTCTTCCCTCCAACCCACCTGGGTACCGCCAGCCTCGTATAAATATTCTCGCCGTGTGCTGTGTAGGCTCGCTTATAAAGATCGTCCACAAACCGCTTCATACCCTTGAGATCGGTTAATTCCTGCGAATGGGTGAGCCCAAGGCCATACACTCGCAGGTACTCTCTCCAATTCTCATCGTGCAGCTCAGATAGGTGCGTTAACGCTATCGTATGAAGAGCAGAAAGTTCACCGTTGTATTCTATCCCGTAAAGTCCTGCTCGCACACCATAGCAGGACCGTGCCGCCTGCCGCTCATCCATTGGCATCGAGAAGACGTCACGCTTGACTTCCCATGCTATGAGATCCAGATAGAGCGCTGCGTAGATGGACTGATCACAGTACCATCCATATTTTGCATAATATCGTGCTTTTTGCATTCTCATTAGCTTATTCTTATGCGCTATCAGTTCCTTATATGCCCACACACGTGCAATCACGGATCCCGCATTTAGATGGCGCCGCGGTGATAGGTCAAAAGGTAAGCTGAGCTCATGCTCTGGATGTGCCGCGGCGTACTCCCGCACCTGTTGATAAGCGGACTCATAGCCCATTTTGCAGGTAATCTCTGTTTCATATATATTTGGTGTCCAGCAGCCAGCCTCTGCACTAATCAGAACTGGTGCCATTGCACGGCCCTGCCGCACCGCCAGCGCGTCCAGCTCCTCGGGCGACGCAGCCGACTCTGCGATGAAACGATCCAGGAACGGATTGAGGTCTGCACCCGTGAAGATTGTGCCTGAGTCCATTGCAATGATCACGTCTTCTGGCTTCAACTCCGCATTCTCGATGGCCCTTGTCACAAAATCAAACTTAGACAGAAAACCACGATATCTCATCTTGTACCCCACCACTACCACGGGCAATCCGCTTAGATGAGCAGAGCCTACAGAATAGCAAAGGGTATCATCAACCTGATTAGTTGTAATCAAGATCACTACGCGAGGCCCTTTAGAGCGAACAAACATATCCTGCATAGTATCACGAGAAAGCACCAGACTTGAAAAGGGTATCTGATCTCAATAGCGAACATTAAATAAGCATAGAACTATTAAAAACATGACGATAAGCCCAACAAGAAGTGATCGCCGTAGACGATCCCTAAAAATTACCCTTCATGAATACTTTTGTATACGTGCTTTTAGAAATTTATGCTCCCTTGTTCCCCGCATTGCCAATTCCTTCAAAAAGGCAAACCTTTACCCCGCTGAAAAAAAGAGAAACAATCATAAATTACCTCTACTCTTGAATGAATTTGAATGTGTCAAGAGAAAAAAGGAAATAAAAGTATGGAGTAGTTACAGTATAAGATTAGAAATCTAGAAAGATAGGTTCATATCCCTAATCGATCCCATTTTTTTGGACCACACCTGTCTCAAATCCTATCGATATTAGTTTTCTCTCATCTGGTGTCATGAAGAGCATACCCCAAAAGGCTGTGATTGTGGTATAGAGTTCTTTTTCCTCCTTTAAGGCTTCATGAAATGGATCACTTTTGCCCACACCTCAAGTAAATTCTCTGCAAGGGCCCTCGTACAAGAGGTACGGGGTTGAGGTCGATCCTCTTTGAGTACCCAGACCTGTTTACAGTCACACCGCCAACGCTGAAGGATACATTGTTCTATTCCGGTCCAACGAACAGGCAGTTGGCGGTGGCTTGAAGAAGGAGCGTCACGGTTACCCGAACGGCAGCATGCCAAAATTCCACCAGACAAGTGGTACCTGTATCGGTACAGACAAGGAGCAAAGCACATCCTTGATAGTCTGGCTGTCAAGCCTCGGCAAACTCATGAACACGGACAAACAGGAAGGGTCAAGACACAACAGGAGCCTGAAAAATCAGCTTCAAAAAGACAAGCTCGACACTGGACATCGTAAAGACAGAGAAAAAGGTCCTATCGACCTTGCTGAAAGAAAATAGTTCTGCAAAGATCAAAGATGGCGAATGGAGCTGCTCTTGATTCTATGTAACACGAGATGTAAAAATTTTCAGGGTAGTTGTACAAAGGAAGAGCAATAGGGGCACGTTGTGCTTACTGACCTTGTCAAATCCGTGGATGATGGTATCCTTAAAGATAAGATGGTTATGCCATCATTCAGTCCACAAGTTTCTCCAAGTTATGCATACACAATCTATGCTGATTGTAAACAAATTGCACAAGTGTTATTTCCTCCGTGGTCGTCCTGACGTCTACACGGTGGTATCAACACGTGCAGCTCGCAGAGTCAAACCGCTGATTTTTCACCTCCTGAACGCCCCAGAGCACACAAAAAAGTATCCAATTGGTTAGGATACCATTTCAACGCATAAGCAGCACACAGTCACAGGTACATGCAGATACCTCATGCCAGCGTGCGTCTCTCTATGTCATCCGCACGTCACACGACTCAAGAGCACATAGGACGTAGTGAAGGTCAAATTAAAAGACTAGAAAGTGATGTGGCATTCCTTTAAGAAGAGATTGGGTAAACCCTTTGCCTCACAAAAATGGGAGGTGGGGGCACGACAGTCTCCTAACGAGGCGGAATTCATTCCCTCGCCTTGAACTGATGGTATGGTGACTATCGTGGTAGGCATCCGGTAATATGTTATCCTCACAATCAATTCACTAATGCCACTGCACAGTACACAGAGGTACTCTCAAGTAGAGTGAGTGTCGCGGAGGTCCACCTCCGGTACGCAATCCTGCCGTTCAGCTTCATACTAATATAAATAGGTGGCACAAAGCAAGAATCACACGATTGAATAAAGAACTACCTCTTTGTGCAGCCATAATGTCACATCTCAGTCAACAGTCTCGTCTTTGCAAAGGACAACCGTTCCACCCTAAGTTGTATGGTATCGAGCCGACACCCGAACCACAAGATAGCGACCGTCAGTGTGTGGGATTGATCCCTCATGGCAACGAAATCCTGAAGAAGTATAAGCTATTATAAGCCGATTTCCCGAAAGCCATTTAGTACAGGTGCTGCCATCGCATAGAGGCTGACAAGCAGTGGGAAAGGTAATATGTCATATGAGATTCGTTAGGTAGTGGTGTCGATGCACTACAGCTAGAAACGGCCCAGGATGGTGCTTGGTACTGCTTCTGCATTTCAACCAATGCACTCCTCAACTGAAAGATTCGCTTCATATCTTTCACTACAGCAGAAGCGTCTCTTATTTTGAAGATGGTTTCGGAATGGTGCTTGGCCACGAAACCTCATTACCGTGTGCTAGATATGACATTGCTCGTGACATCACCACCGAGTGGCATTGCTGCACAAGGCATTGCAAGTAAGAAATCACATCATTGTAGAGAAGGTCCTGCTTAACCTCCAACAGGGTCCCCTTCATATCCCTCGACGCTTTGGTAGCAGTGGCGATGACAGTAGAAAAGCAAGTATAGATATCCACTTCACATCCTTGGGAAGAGCCACGAATGAGACAAGCTGAAGTTGTACCATTGGCACTGATGTCAGAGCCGCTTCAGAGCGCGGATAACCACATAACCCCGCATTAAGCTCTTCTTCTGGGATCCGGCGAAGGGGCAACCACTTGCCGCTCGCAGCGCTTGAACCATATCCCGAGCAGCCTTACACCTAATGAGCGCAATCAGGGAGTCACTATCACAGTCGATAATCGAAATGCCGCTAAAAGAAAATAAATCCTGCTACAGGTAATAGCGCGTTTAAATCACCTTGGACTATCGTTGCTGTGACACTGACAAATTCCATCGAAATGGCATTCAGAGTTGCCTCATCTACCATGGCGACCAACTCTGGCAGTTTGAGACCCCCCCTCTCGTTTGGGTTCAACAACACACTCAACGTTGTTGATGTGTCATTCAAAGATTGTGTTTCCGTACAAATCAAAGTGCAATAAGAAAGTGGAGTCTCCAATAATGATTTGGATAGACCACTGCCGGATCCATTTTAGTGAGTTCAATGCACAATTTAAAGCATAAGAAGCCACCCCTTGTCGACACATTAGTATCTGAGGCACTCCTCCTATCAAATGACAATAGGCTAGTGCTCTCGGTGTCAAGAAGCTCGCCATCACTGCGACAGGATAGCAAGTCTTGATATTCACCTGCGTCTTCCGAAGATGTGATGGTGCATTCCTCTGCTACTTCATTTTCAGTATATAACAGCTCCTCATCTTCAGATAGCATTTTGTTTCCGGCTTCGCTCGATAAGTTAGTCTTCGGGCAACCTAAAATCGTCTCATTCGTGATGCTGCCGAGGATCCCCTCCATGGTGCGCTCTGGTAAGAGATGAGGTAAGCCCATCTTAGTCACAAGACGGACCTGCGTAATAACCGCAAAAATAGATTCCGAAGTGGTAAAACTTGGGAGAAATACAGTCATGCTAAGGATTGTGCAATCCTCTGCTAATACAGGAAGAACAGAATTCAGAGTATCTCTACACACTGAGACATTCTTGAGAGCAATACTACAGTCTCGAAGCGAAGTTTCGACGTCCGCCGGCCGTACATCAGCAATGTTGGTTAACTTTGACAGCACGTAAGAAATAATAGCCTGACTCATTTAGTTGGTTCTGTGAGTATGCATGCTTAAAATACACATTGAACTTTAGCATTTCATCTCATGGTTTTGATAGAGTTTTGCAACGACTAGAGGAATACTAATCGATATTTTCTATACTTCCATGCATGGATAAAACTTTATCGGCACACTTTAGAAGAAAAGCGTTGGTAAAACAGGAATTGCATGTCATGCAAAATAATTTTTAAACCAATGCATTAACTGCAGTTGTTGTTAGTTGATAACAGAAACCCTATTGCCATTTTATACAAACTTAACCTCTCCCATTTATACCTTTATCGGAATAAAAATATTATGATATAATGCATATGCTTACACATGTGCATATATGTATTGGTATATATTGATAGTAACAAACTAATTTTTCGGGCACCTTTCTTCAAAGCCTCAGTAGTGTATACGATGATCACAATGTGCGTTTGGATTTTTCTCGAAGTATTCTTGATGCCCAACGTGTGCTGGGTAAAAAGTTGATGCCTTCTCGACAGTCGTAATACACTTTGCACCCCCAAACACTTGAAACTTCGAATGAAGCTTCTCATCCAAGCCGTTTAGCTTGGCGATATAATCTTCAGCGGCTTTCTTTTGCTCATCGTTATGGTAAAAAATGGCGCTTCGATAATTGGTTCCAATATCAACGCCTTGCCGGTTCAGTGTTGTGGAGTCGTGGATGCGAAAGAAAAATTCCAATAGTTCTTCATACGAAACCTTGGTGGGATCATACATCAAATGCAACACTTCGGCATGACCAGTGTCACCTTTCTTGACTTGATTATAGGTAACCCCACCAGGGGCATCACTGCCACCCATAAATCCGACCTGTTTCGACACAATGGCATCCTTGAACTTGTCGCAGAAGAATTTCTCCGTCCCCCAATAGCACCCGGCGGCGAAGGTAGCAGGCACAGCGTTCACAACAGATCCCATGGCTTTATAAAGAAGAGGCTTGAGTTTTCTAATCATTTGGAGTACAATTACCATTAGCAGGAGAAAAGTGAAAAAAATAGACAAATAACTGGACAGGCGATTTGAGTGGAAGTCTCTTAATGAAAATGGCACCTTGACCTTCAATGCTCAGTTCACCATAGTAAGAAAATACAAGGGTGGCTCGCCGGTGTGACGCACTCTACAACGATGGTTAGCTATGACAAATAACAAACCCATTTGTCAAACCCAAACGGATATAAAAAGACTACATTACTTCAAAGGCTTTCTGTTTTTTTTCTGGAAAGAAATCAACCTTATACCGAGAGTCAAGAGTAGATCTATTGTAGCGATAGAAATGATCGTCACCACATTGACTTGACAACAAATACGGATCCAAATCAAAGGTGTGTTACCAACCGTGATATTAGGGCAAAATGGCACCATGCAAACATACGCATTCAGTTAAGACAAATCATTGTCCTCAGGCTGCGCACAGCTCGTCAGCACCGGTGTCCACGGTCGACGATATTCCAGACAGAATGCCTCCAATCTTGACTTGTTTGGCCTTATGATGTCATCCTAACATCCGGCCGCACGATCGGTCTTTCTGGGGACAACCATAAGAAGAAGGTTTGCGGTACACGATGCCGCGATAGCGCGTTTACACAAGTCTCATGAGATATGGGATGCGGAAGATTATATCAACACCACCGTAGCACAGTAATACCACGTCAATGCTTTCATCTGCATTTTTGTTGGTTGAGTTCTGCCTTTCGTGATGGGACGGCCGTATACACATTAGTCTGCGGATTGGCGTCGGATTGGGAAGAGTAAAATTTTATGCATTGCACGTAGAGTTCGCTTGACCCAGTTTGTTCCGAACACGTTGGAACAACCCATTCCCTCCCCCTCAGCGGTCAAATTGAAAATGGGGCTCCTATAGTTGAGCCCTTCAGAGCAGAAAACGGGCTTTTCAATAGTTTGAGGAAGAGCCCCCCGCGTTTCCCTGGCGTCCCAAGCGTCTGTTCATGTAAAAAATAAGCATCGCCCCCCCCTCTCCCCCCTTTGATGCACAGTATCAAATATACTGAATTATCGACTGGCGGCGTTTCGGCACCATACATTTCCAAAACTCAATAAACTTGCTGTGAGGAATTTTGTGTTTCTCCAGTCCATCCATGCCGGCCCATGGGCAGCCAGGCGTGAACTGCCTGATGTTTGGTGCATTCTTGAAATGTCTGGTCATAGACAAAAATAACCATTCCTACGTTTTGTGAAGCCAAAAAGAAGAACAACAACCCATAAGATACGTCAACCCATTTATCCTTCATCACTCTTCCCCCTCAAGCGCACAGAGCAACCTGCTTAGCGCAGAAAGGGGGTCGGGGCTTCGAGGGGGGGGGGGGAGGGATGGGGAATGTTGGCTTCCTCCCCCCCTCCCCCTTCCAAGCCTAGTTCTGGTTCTTTTTTTCATCCCCCTTCTCCGACCCTTCGCGCACCTCCTTTGTGGATTCAGTGCCTCCCTCTTCATTCTCTTTGGTAAAACCACTCGATGTCGCCAACTGATCCTGTGCTTGTCCTGGGCCCGCATCTTCCAAAGACAAGGCCAGCGCCCGTTGCAGCATCTCCTCCTCGGACATGTTAGCAAAGTCCAGTTCCGCATCTGCCGTAGCGGGTTGGGTTGCGTTCGCCGGTGGCGAGCTCACGGTGGTAGCCTCCTCGTCCCTGGCTCTCTCGGATGCCACCGTGGCCGCCACAGCCTGTTGCTGCTGCTCTTCTTCCAGCGAGAGGCGCAGGGCCATGGCAAGCTCAGGATCCACGTTCGGATCTACACCAAACCCTACGCTCGCACCGCCACCGCTCCCGGGATTCAAATCCTCCCCTCCGAGGAGGATGGGACTGCTCATGAGAGCATCCGTTAGATTGGCGTCCTTCGAGACACTGAGAAGTCGAGAATTCCCATTGCGGTTGACTTTCTCGACAAATGACTCCAGCAATGGCACGTTCTCCTCCACGCCGAAGACAACAACGTCGACGGCCACGTCCTCTTTGCGTAGCTTCCTGGCGAGTGCCTCTAGATCCTTTGGGGTCTCTTGCATAGGAGACCCAACAAAAGCAACAATACGCTTTTCTGCACGAGGGTTTGTGCGGTGAGTAAGAGCTAGCGAGGCGATAAGTAACCCCTTGGCAAAGTGACACTTGGGTCCACTGATAGTGATTTTAGAAAGACTCGCCATGACGCGATCGACATCTAAAGTTAGTGTCTCGAATACAGTACATGCCGATCCACCAGTAGTCAAAAATCCGACCACATTTTCTGCGTTCATTTGAATCTTTGCATTGACCAAAAGATTTGCGGCCTCCTGCTCTGCCATGAGGCGATTGGGAAACTGATCCCCATTACGCATATATTCACTCGAGTCTAGGCACAAAAAACAAGCCTCCGGCATGTTGAAAACGCAAAACAACTATGTGGAAATGGAATGATAAATAAACCCTCTCAAAATGAGATCGCAGTGTCCGTGTAGATCCAAATAATGGGTGATTGACCGCAATACGGCTAAAAGGAACACTAGTAACAAGTTGTAAAAGCAAGAGACAAAACAGAGGGAAAAGCACACTTTAAAACTCATGTTCAGATGCTTAGCCATCATCACAGTCGCAATAATGTCAAGCGTTTCTTGTTACCAATTCCAATGCGATACTAAGATCAAGAATAATTTAAAAATGAAAGTATACCAACCAAACGTGAAGATAAAAGTAAGATTTTGTAATGGTGTTTCATACCATTCTTACGATATGCTGCTAATGTCTCTGAGTTATTCAGTCAGCACCATTTGATAGCAATCCAAGACATTTTGGGCTTTCTGTTGTATTCCGCTACAGCTCTCTTTCTGAAGTACATGCTTCACCTTAACGTCAGACC
>HF955127.1:0-15150 GCA_000582765.1 Phytomonas sp. EM1 | reverse complement strand
ATGAGTGAAAGAAATCCTAAGATCAATCTTGCATGCAGAACTAAAGCTAGCGATCAAAAACCAATAAAAACAGACTAAGAAGAGTTCCGAAATTAAGAACAGTCTAGAAAACCTATAAGAAAAACTGAAGCGTGGGGCTGCAGGCTGTGTGTTTAGGGAGTGAGCAAGGTTTACTGGGCGGAAACGTTAGCAACGACTTTTGGGGAAAACTGTTGAGTACTGTCTTGCTCGGGGCACATATTTTGTTAGAATCTCAGATGGGAATTACACGTGGGGACGTTGGAGGCGCATAGCAACCAGAGGGGAATTTCCACGGGGGGTTCTCGCCTGGGTGCTGTTTGGAAATGGCACGTCGGAATCTTGGGCTCAGACACTGGTGGTTTGACGGACGGATGCCTCTTGTCAATAGGTGATCTGATTTTCCATTATGTAGAATGGGTAGTAGCCCCTCTTTGCGTCGGGTTGCTTCCAAATCAGGTATTTCAATCTCGGTTGCCCAGGTGGCCTTTACAGCGGCCTTTTGGACAGCTGATTGGGGCTGCTTCTAGTGCTGTGCGGTTGAGGTCGGAAAGGGCGGTGTGAGCTGAGTGATGGTCAAATAGGGGCGGCTGTTTCTTGGCGCACTGACGGCGTTCCTCCTGGCTGGCGAGTTTCCAACGGAGGACCGTTCGGACGCTTCGTTTCGGTGGGATGAGGCTTTTGAGTGGGATAGAACAATAGATGAAGTGGTGGGCACCGCCAGGGGTGACAGCGGTGTGCCAGTTGCGAATCGTATGATCACAAGGTCGATTGTGCTACGGGCGGTTCCATTAGCGAGGGTGGACTCTCCCATCTGGTTTCCAAGGGGAAGTCCCTGGTCTCTTATCACACCCTCAAAGGAATTAGCATTTTCACCCACGAGTGACACCAGAATTGGGTTCCATAAAGGGTGATGGCGGCTAAAAACACCACAGAACAAGCAGGGCCGGACGTCAACTTTGAAGAGCAAATTAAGAGGATTTGAGCTCGTGATTACCGAATTGGGTCGGATGTACAACTCTGGCAATATGGAATTTAAAGTTTTGAAGGGTCGCATTGATGACAGCGGCCCCCAGGGGGGCCGTTTGGGAAAGGGAACCCCCCCCCTGTCGCGTATGCTGGTGAACTTCAATTGAACGCCATTAGAGCTTATCATATCCTTCAGCAAGATTAGCTAAATTTTAGAGTATTTCATTCCCCTCTAGTTCTGTTGTAATGTTCATAGGAATGCATGACCCGTTTCGGTAATTCTGTGTAACTCTTGCTCCTCGAACCATAACAAATGCTCTCGATTGCCCCTGGTCCACATTGGCACTTTACCAATCCAAGAGCCCCACTTCTCCATCAACAAGGCAATTGATTTAAGATACAAATTGCTAATACTTTCTGCACGGCAGAAAACGCACACAGAAGGAACGGCCATACGATCAATATATTTATCCCTCTCGGACAACCCTTGGGAAGGAGGAGAGGGGAGGGGGGGTCCTATCTTATATTCTTACTGTATTAGTTGCCAGCATCGCAAGTTTTGGATAATTTATCATAAGAATGTAGACATTTAGCATCACCAATGAAAGATTGCTAAGCCATGGCACCACATAGAAGTGTACAAAATTCGCTAAAGGACTATCGAGCTCTTGGATTACGACGTAGTCAGTTCCAACCCCTTCAATTCGAAGACTTCAACCTTCCGACACCTCTCGGGAGCTATGCCTAGATACGAATTCAAGTGTGACTGCCACAAGTTTGGTCAAGTATGTTCTTCGAACACATCTTCAGACTCACAAGAATGGACCTGTGGGACCATTGCTTTTGTTAAAGGCCTATTCAAATGCATCCTCAGTTTCAACCTCGGCCACGATACCCCTATCCACAATTTGTGCATCCCTATCTCGATGCTAAAAATGGGACACAGTCATTTTCAGCTGCAAACCAGAAGGCCCATGAACTGCAGACCGAAGCATCAAAGTATATTTTGTAGGTAAGGAAACAAAAATTAGGAGCGGTATTAACTTATTGAAGAAACATTGCATGTTTTCGGCTTCACTCATGTCAACCCCACCCTTGATCCTTTGCTGATCCTCCGGTAGGATAGAAGTGGCAAATGCTACAATATCAAGGAACTCATTCTTCCAACTTCGTGCTACAAGCTTAGTTTCTATCACCATACGGCAAGGGCGAACCGCCTGATATCGAAATATAAAAACACTGACACAGGGATACGTTCTCTGCAAAGAGCTAACAACAATAATAAAATGAGTTGAACCTCATCACAGAGGAGAAACTGACCAGACATGAACTTGAAAAACTGCCCTAGTCAATCCCAACCCTGCAGCCCCACCCCACCCCGACGGACAGCACCATCACCTGAACAGACGCCTGTCTTTCGGTAGGTAGTGAGAAAAATGATGGATCACAACCAGATCCGGTTTTTTCCCATCAGAATACATCAGAAAATCATGCCCATATTGTAAAAAACACGGGGTTACCCAACCTGTTGAAGCGTTGGACTGTGTTTTGCGTTGCACATAAATGAAACATAACACTCCTATGGATTTTAGTAAAAAAACAAATGACATACGGTTCAACATCCGCAGAAACCCTAGCATGGGAATATCACTCCAAGGGCCGCTCGCATCGCCTCAACAAAAGCCTCAGGCCCTGATGAGCTGTTTCGCTATGCAAGCGCCTTATTTGGAATGTTGATATACTCCGTTGTGAGCTTGGAAAAGTGCCCATGGAGACCGCTTGGCCGGGCAAGTAACACAACATCAGAGGACCGCTCAAGAGATTTTAAAGACCCCTTTGGATGGGTTTTCGATTTAATCCGCACTGAATTGAGATATAAAAGGGAAAAAGTAAAACAAGATGGATTTTCCATTCATTCCTAGCGTTCTTCGGTAAGTAGGCCTTAGAGCTGTCCGTACTCATCTTTTTTGATATCATGACATTTTTGTATCAATACAGAAGTAGTAACCTTAAGATCTCGCAAAAGATGTTTCCCTAACACAGTAAAACATATAAAGAGTCACTAATCCATCCATTTGAGACGACAAATGTGTGCGTAAACATAGGGAAAACTAAAAAGATTTGCATAATGCCGTGAAGTCACATCAAGGCATCTGCTTATCATCATTTGGCTATAGAGTATAATCGTGCACCACACAAACAACATGATTATCAATGTTCTTTTCTATTCGACTCAATATCCTTGATAGGATTGGAAATCGTGGCTGCATTTACAATAGACACGTTACTGTAGCCCCATCGACGCATGCCTATAGCCCCATTCATCGCACGATGTGTATTAGGAGCCACCAAAAATAACTCACTCTGCGCTTTTCGTTCTGGAAGTAACGGAAGTGCTGCTCCAGAGAGAAGATCATGTAAATGTAAGACTAGAACAGAGGGTAAGCCCAATGGCTCACGCTGACTCACCGAGTGTTCACGCAAATCAATTATTGTTGCCTCTGATAACAGGTTCGCGTCACTTACCTTCAGAGTTGTCATAAAATTTTCACCAACACATTCTTTCTTGAGAGCCCTTTCATCGTATAAGGAAGTGTGAGAGCTTGAAAGGAGTTCACCGCCCTGCGCAACGGGGTAGCCCTTGGGTATGTACTGCTGTCCATAGCGCTTGTTCAAGTTGGACACCTTCCACGCCGTTTTCGGGATCCACTGCGACATAGACTAGTGGAAGCGTGTTTACGTTATTTCTAAAATGATTGTTTGCTTGCTTTTTCGTAGTGATGAATTATACTGATACGGAGATAAAAATAAGAAAATTTTAAACATTGTTAGAATCGGCTTAGGCAAAGTCAATACGTTTGTTCACTTCGATGAAAGAACACAGAACTACTTCCACATTAACCTATTCAATGTAAAATGATTCAACATTTTTAGGCATAAAATTATAAAAAAGGCATGGATCAAGATGGAGTAACAGTATAATTTATTATTTCAGGCTGAATCGTCTTTTCTGATCAAAAAAGCGTTAACAGAAATAGAGAATGGAAAGTATATTTTAAAGGACATCGAAAATTTTGAACTTAACATTTAGACATTATCATAAACTAATAAAAGAAACCTGTGGGTACATGATACATTTTAAAAGACATAAAATACGGTAGGTGCTTTCTTTTTAAAGGAAAAAATAATTAAATTTAAAGTATTAGTCATTTTTGTTTTCTGCAATATCATCACAATTCTTTTTAAAGTCACAACACAACCCACGCATACTAATTTGTATTTTAGTTGACATTAGTGAAATATGCAAATTCAAAACTTACAGAAACTAAGAATTACCCAACTAATTAAAATTATGCAAAAAGCTCCTGGATTCGTTTCCAGCCCTGACACAAGGGAATTTCGTGCTGAAGAATGACCTACACCATCTTGCACTTCATGATACTTACTAGAGCTTTGGGGGTTGAGAAAATCAAGCTCAATGCGACGGTGGGGCTATCACATTCAACGAATGGATTTATTGCGATACTCCGTCATTTATTAAATCATGTGAATCAGCTTGGATATTTCCTCGGAAAAATATTAATGAAACCTGAAACTACATCAAATTCTGGAAGTAACAGAAAATGATTGAACACGTGACACAGCTCTCATTGATCTACATGTACTCCAACACAAAGACACTAAACTCATTGAGATATTTCACCTGCATATTGTTTGAGTCATGGGAAGAAGGGGAAACCTGTCTCTTAAACAAAATACGGATACATCCGCTACATGACGATTACCTTTGGTGATGCTCAGATCCTAAAGGGCATCACAAACGTTTCCATGGTTCTTACGACGATATCAGAGACGGGGTATTTCACTAGTGTTTTGTGTGAGAAAACACAGTTGTGAAGCACTTGATGAAGAAGCTGACTAATAGCCCGCTAAGCCACACTACCGTCATAGGGTTAAGTGGAGTAAGGAGGAACCTACATTCAGTTCTCATCGAGCATTTACTACAATGACTTTATAGAGGGTCAATTAATCCAGGAGAGATTCCCGTGCCGATAGAGCGCATCTATATTTCGTTAGCATCATATCATAAATGAGCTTGGATAACACTCAATAAGGAAATTTGTAAGCTCAGTAGAAAAATCTTTAAGTTATCAAATAAAAATAAGTACTACCCTCGTACATTATACGAACGTCAGTAATCATAAGATGATTCTATGAGCAGCGTACTTGATTAGTGCGCTTTCACAGTCGACGGAAAAACGCATCCTGCTAATAATTGCTTCAAAGAATCAGGGAAGTTGTAATGAAGCAGTTATGTTGAAAGTATTGGTGTTGATCCTATGAAATTTTTATACAAGTTTGCAGTGACATAGTGTGCGACTGAAAGATTTGCTCAAAACAAAGGAAGCATTTGGGTTGATTCAGTGATATATAGTCTGCGATGCGCCTACAAACTCGAATTTTTGGTGGCTATTTGTATACTGAGGAGTCATAGGTTCTCGTGGATATCTTCACAACATAGAAGCAGGGCTTGAATGCCCTTAGTGTATTTGAACCTGTATCTGGAGACCAGATAAGCGTTAACAGTGTTCAGTCGGAGTATTACATCCGCTCGGACAGCCTCTGGAGAGGCCCCTGTCGAATGCCCTACCAGTGCCACTAAACATGCCTACATGCCCCTGTCTGTGACAGGAAGGCGTGCAGGCACTTAGCTTCGCCAATTGGCTACTAGTCCTCGGCACCACGAAGAGGTGGCCGGCATATACCGCAGGGCTATTTGAATCATATATGAGGGCGTTATCACCACTGAGGTCATGAGAATGTGTAGGAATGAGGTTTGGAATATAGAATGAATTTAAAGGTAATTCAGTTGTTGAATTTCTATCGAATTGTGCACCTAGTTCGACTTGAAGCATTTTGCATGTTAATAAGATCCGAAAATTCCTTAGTGACAAATAATTTTATAGCACTATGAGAGTGATAGATTGAGAAAAGATAGAAACCTGGATCCCAAAAAAAGCGGACAAAGGTAAGAATTCTTGTCAGCATCAAATTTGGTAACATACATAAAGGGAACCCGCAAGATGCTTGACCTTATACCTTCTTTTTAAAGGTTTAAAAGCACATCCTTGCTACTACGGATAATTCTTCCGACGAATATCTTCATCATTAGCTCCAGACGAAGCATCAGATTAAAGTAAATCAATTAAAGAGACATTTTATTCATCTGCGTAATATATGAATTCAAGAGGAAGAAAAAGTATAATAAATAAACTCCGTCTGGGACGCTACGATATACTTGTTAAAATAGACAATCACTGCCTGCACAATAATTTACAAAAAAGATAACGTGCGTTTATTTAGTATCTCTATCCCCTATGATGTGACTCCTCTAACCTCCTTTTGATCTCATCAGATTGAAACATCGAATTCAACTTCATTTTCTTAACATAAACAATACTCTTTTCCACACAAAAAGATACGAAAAAGAAGTTGCCTGGAATACACTGCTTAGAGCATATCCTCCACTCAATATAACAAAAAGGAGATAAGCTAAGACATCGATATTCAGTCAAATAATGCCTTATCACACCGCATAGACAATATTAAGAAATAGCAGACATGCATACATCTATGAAAATGCTTCCCTACTTAGCCTCCTCTCCTGATACATCTTGAAGCATAACACATTCGCATCTCGCGTTAGTTAGACTATTCATAAGTACTCCACATCGATCTAAAATAGGATCTGAATGCTGTATTAGCTCGTTGATATGCATATCCGTTAAATTTGACTTTCTCAATAAGTCGTGTTTGAGGAGCATAGACACCACCATAACAGCGCTACACGACCCTCCAAGAAAGCCACTGATACGTCGTGTCATCGCAAAACCTATACTGTTGAAATTGTTGTTGTTATTTAAATAATGATTTTTTCACAAAGATAAAACTGCACTTAAGAAGAGATGAATGGGCAGAAGCAAGTGGAGTGAAATCTAAAAACTAGACCTCCACCAGTCAAGTTCGCATTCACTCTAGTCAACAAAATACCAATTATACATGAGTATATAAAAAATTAGAAACGGTACGCGGAGTGCCAACTGATGAAAGTTAAAGAATATTTATACGAGTAGCAAATAACCCCTATTACCCTGATGTAATTTTAGAACAGTGTATGAAAAGGGAATCATATCAACAGGGCGTCAAAACATTGATCTGTCATGCAGTTATTTAGAGATTGGCAAAATGTACTTGAAAGGGTATAATGAGACAGAAGCAACGTATAGAATGGATATTCATCCGGCGTTTATTGACATCATAATATATTTCTAAAATATATGCTAATCAATTTACTACCAACAAGATTTGATATTAATCTTCCTATTGAAAGCGCAGCTCTCACTTCTGAGTATCAGAATTCACAAGATAGCGTAAAGGTGAGCCTCAGTGTACTTTATTATCCTTGGCTAATCACAGCATATGTGAGAGTGTTGTCTTGCAACCACAGCTAGTATCTTCACTATTATTTTCCTCTGATATATGTAAATCTACTAACCTATCGGCTGCTTCTTCACGCTGGAAGTACATGTTGATCAGGAGAAGTAAAAATCCATCTGTGTAGTTAGATTCATCCAGCGCTAATGCTAATCTGTGATTACCAGTGCGGCGGTTGACAATGACTTCAGCGGTTGATGGTGTTTCTTCAACGGTGCGAATTAACTTTGCCATCTCTACACACTGTTGAGCAGTGCAGTCATCACCAAAGGCATCCCGTGCATAGCGTCCGATATAGTGTGGATCAAGCTGCAAGGCTAAAAAGATAAGTTGACCTGAAAAATCCGATGAAGAACGGCCACTCAGTTCGAATTCGTCATATAACCGCAAAAACGAGAAGTAATGTTCCGATCGTGTGGGGTAAACTGAACTAAGTGTCGCTCGACATCCACAAGTTTGACAGCAGTCCAGTTTGACTTCACTCATTGAAGCTTGCGAAGAAATGTGTGTCATGGAGTTTTGCCTTTCCATAGAATGCATTACGGATCGCTGTGGCGAGGCGTTAAGGATAGCACATTTGGAGGCCTTACGATCTAGACTGTTGGCGTGCGCCGTGTTCCTCCTGAGGACCTCAATTACCGACGCACTGCTATCACTCCACGGCCGCGTCGCTTGGGATATTGAAAAGACACACTGCGAAGATTCGATCTCGGCCTCAACTGCAGCCAGATCGATATTGCGCTCTAGGTTGTCGTAAAGGTCCGTCGGCACGAGTGATTTGAGTGCATCCGCTAGGACCTTTACTGTGCCGGCACAATAGCCTACTACTGTCGAGACTGCTGATTTTGCATCAAGATTGAGATTAGGGAACAACCTGTTCAACGAATGACGATGTCGTTCATCCTCCTCACGAATCCATTCAGAGTACAGACAACTGCTCCAGAACAGCCATTGCTTACGCGGGCGGAACGCAAAAGCGTTAAAGGAAAGGTGTGTGAGAGCCGACAGCAGATACGGTATGCTATCACCATCGATACGATTGGAAGCAGCAACACAGCGTAGTTGGTTCAGCAGGTATGGTCTAAATTTGCTCGATGTGAAGACTACAATCGTGTTGAGACTTTCTTGAAGTAAACTCTTCGAGTGGAACACCGACTGTGGTGAAGTCAGGAAAAAGCATTCATCCAAAAAGAGCTGATGCAGAAAGACCAGAAGACTTGCTTGTTTCTTCACAAACAAACTTCCAAAGACCGTGACCAGGGGATGATTCAACTCAACAAGGGTTGTGGAGTGCAGCGCGGGGTGGGCGATATCAATGCATAGAACACTCAGAAAAGCCAGTAGAATTTCTTCATCGGTAAAAATGAAGTTAGTATTGGGTTCACGAAAAAACAAAGAGAGCATTTGAAGGGCGTCCGCCGCGTGCAGGGCCGTGTGAAAATAGTGCTCTCTCGAATAGTAGTTAAATATGTTGATAAGAAAATTGGTGAGATTTTGAATGTCCAAGCCCAAGGTAGTAGTGAACGAGAAGTTGGCAAATATACTACAACAAACTGATAGAAAAAGTCGCTCCTTGTCTACCATGATACTATTATCATATTCTCTGACATCATTAATGTCAAACTCTAATTCAGAGATAGATTCAACGTAACGCATTGTCTGGCACAATGTCTTGTTCATATTGGCAAACGTCTTGGTGTGATCCTGCAGTACGGGGAGGGATCGCTTGTTGTGCGAATTTGGGTTGGCGAAGTTGCTGAATCGAGACGTTGCAAGATTAAAACCCTCCACACGGAAACTTTGATCATCGTTGTTTTGCGCGTACGCTTTATGCCACAGTGGCGCATGCACATCGACCTGTTTCGAACTCCTGGCACTAATAGACCGAGTGTTCGAGAATCTGTCGTTGGAAGACTGCGGCGACGCGGTATTCAGAGTGTTGGGACTAGAACCTTGCAAAATATTCAGAATGGCTAACAGTTTTTGCCTGGACTCCATTGGAATGGATGGCTCATTACACAATGATTGCAATCGGTTTAAGACATGCGTGTTGGGAGCTGTGTTAGGAACAGTATCAAATACAGTAGTATTGCTTCGAACACATCCATTTGAATTATTTCCAATCACAGGAATGGAAGGAAGGCATGACATGACTTCACCCACACGTGAGGAAATAATTCAAAAATAGTCTGAGTGTGATATATGCTTCTGTACGTCAACACCGAAGTATCCTGAGAAGGCAATCAAATCTTTCAGAATATTGAATGCAACAATGTAATAAGCAATAGTAAGCGCAACCTTTTATAAAATAATGGTTTCAGTACATCAATATATAAATATAGATATACTTGTATGTAACTAAAGAATTGTTAAGTGTTAATAAAGAAATACAATTTCTCAAGTGAATTAGCAATTCCAAGGATAGGTGCACATGAAAATTAATAAAGATATCATAGAAGTCATGTATAGACTACATTATTGGTTTTAATATTCATTTATACAGGTGACTCATCTCCAAATACACCCTGTTAAATAAATTATATGAAGGTAGCAGAGCAAATTCCTTCAAATCTACATCCTTGTAGAACCATTGCACCATTTTGTTTTTACTTCCTTCCGGCTTCCATATATTCACGATGCTTATCCAATTAATCTCTTTAGAAAACACTTTCGACTTTGCTTACATTAATCTTCGAGAGATGAACTTCGGAATTTCATCAATGAAAATAGTGGGAATGCTGAGCACTAACACTACCTTTCATTAGTAAAATTGGTTGGAACTAGTATAGCCCAGGGCAGCGCTGACCGCACGGCCATCGAATCAACTCCCAGAGGTGTAATAGGAAGGAGCCCTGAGAAGAAAGCTATATACATGATCTTCAAATACGAGACATTTGAAGATGAAATAGAGAAAAGCAGCCAAATATTCGATGTCAGATAACATACTATGAGGAATTGTTTTCCACTGCTCGCATTCACAAATTCACCATTTCGACTGTGACAAGAATAGAAAGCACAATGGATCGTTCAGCCTCAGGGTCTGCTAGAACGACGCACTTTATGGAGGTCCTACCGGCGCATGTTGAGAAATAGGTAAGGTCTGACGACATGAAATAATTATAGGAAAACCATCAAAGGAATCCAGCTACGGTTGCGAGACTAACGTACGCATTGACTATCATGTGGACAAAGAATAACCACACATTCATGATGGGCTCATCCACATTGCATGGGATCCGCTCCATAATGTCGGGATGAGGCTCATTGAATCCAAAAGCAGTCGCTGAAAGGCCATCAGTTACTAGGTTAAGACATAAAAGCTAAATAGGAGATAGCGCCCCAAGGCGGCCTTGAATCCTTGAAGTTATCACACAAACAACTTCACCAATGTTTCTACTGATAGGGTAGCTAATGAACTGTTTGATGTGATAAAAAAATACTGAGTCCTTCCGCACCGCCTTCACAATCGTAGCTAAATTGTCATCGACCAGGATCAACCAATTTGCAGTTTTGGCAACCTCTGTTCCCCAACCCATGATAATACAAATTTACGCGCACTTCAGAGACGAGGAGGCATTCACTCTGTGACTCGTCATGACACAAACAAACATCTGCTCCCGGAGCAACTTAATTAACTGTATCTTCTGGGAAGGGTCTGTCCGGCTAAAGAAGACTGCGTTTTGAACAGTATTCCTTTTTTGTATCAATGACATCTTGCCAAACTCAAGACCTGTGCAGTTTAGGAGTGAGATGCCTTTACCTTTGAGCAGTCCAATTTTGAAACTCACAGTCTCTTTAATTTCTTTCTCATCACTTATAATAATGATACGCATAGAAGTCGATTCACATATGGAAATGTCATCATGCAGTTCCTAACGTAGAGGATCTAACATTTCACGTACCCCTAAAAAGATCAAATCACCCTCGATGGACTCATGTATCGAAGTTAGAAAGTTTCAACACCCTTGCAGAAAAGCACGGGAAGGAGGAGAAGCCAATTCACCAAAGCGCTTCTTCACTTTCTGACATTCATTTTGCATAAAACACAATAATATTCAAGGTGGTCGAGTCAGGCAGAACTATTTTTCCATTAACCAACATCAACCGAGAGCTACACCTTTAAATTTCTTCAGGAGCAACCTTTACAAAGTGGTTCCTAATCGTAGGATTCAACTTGGATATACAACATACACATAAGCTTACACATGCGCATAAATTTGAATGTTGCCTTTTTATTCCAAGCCTTTGTTTGGCTAACAGAATTCATTTAAGGGCGGACTTAAGGTTGTGTTTGCTGCGGGCGCTTGGGCCAGTTTTCTACATATGAGGAGCAATGTGGCCTCAGTCGACTCGTCAATCTAATCAGTGAACAGAACAACAGTACGATACAGATTAGACTCATTGCAGAAAACAGCCACAGTGCAAAGCATGTCCAGATCTGCGTTGCATGCCAGGGGGTTTATAACTTGAGCTCCACTGCGAGTAACAGAATTCAAAATGATTTCATATTTGGAGTCTTCTAAATCGTAAACGCTCAATTCTTCAGACTGAACTCTTAAGGTCACGACATCTACAACAAACACACAACTTGTCGTTAATATACTCGTTTTACCGAAACATATTATAGTGCATCGACCCATAATCTCCACGCTGGGCAAGTCTCGTGAAAATGGGCTACAATATGCCATGCGTCGTGCACACAAGTCTAGCCATACTATTACCACAGCTAGAAAACCTTCTGGAACGGCTGCGACAGTAAGTATAACAGACACTTTAAGATAGTGAACAGTTGTCTGCACATACTGTTCGCACAAAGCTTTATTTCTAGAGTCACCATAAGTGTAAAACCAGTGATACATGTTAGCCATAAATGCTGCTAGATAAATATAACCGATAACCCTAAACAGAAGGAACCCAAACTCATCAACTTTCTTTATAGAGGTGTTTCCACGTCTTCTTGATCGCAAATATTCTTTTCAATTGGATCGATTTTATTTGATATGCCTGTCTTACAACCACACCACATTCTTTTCTATACGCTATGATTGCTCCACCGAAAACCATATTAGCAGCAAAGCGCTCATAACTTCACAGGTGAATCAATCTATTTTGACTGAAGAGTTAGAGAAAGTAATGAAGCAAGCAGAATAAAGCCGTTTCCGTGGTATTTTGAATTTCCAGTACAAGAATGTCGCAGGCACTCTATCGGCAATTTTAACTTCTACACCATCTCCTGAAACTATTTTTTACGTATTTGTTGTCACCCACTTTTCATTCCAATCCACAACAGCTGTTATAGGTAGAAATTATTTCAGAGTATTAACTGCGTCTTCAGCATGTCTTTATTGGCAAACACAGACAATGGTAATGAAAGATTAGATGGTCAAAATGATAAAGGCCTCGACAAAATTTGAAAAATTTTGCTCGAAGGCTGCGATAATGAAGCTGACAGTAGCAGCCATCAATAAAATACGCACCAAAACATCTCCGAATTATCCTAATGCCAACTTCTAGAATGGTATAGGTAGACTTTCGGGGAAATGGTTCAAATCAAAGTGCACACAACGGGAAAGAACATCGGCATCTGTTAAGTCATGCTCCAGTTGGACATAAAGTTCAACATGCAATCGTCTAGTTGTTAACGAAAATGGATCTGTGGGCAAAACATGTTGGTGGCATAAATAATTATGAGTTTAAAACATTGAAAATCACTATATATAATTTGAGCTATAAACTCAACAAACAAGTCCTAAGTAAACCTAATCCTTTTTCCGAATTCTAGGAGTGATTACAAGTAACAGCGAACAAAATAATGAATATATTCACATTTAAAGGGAAAACTTCAATAAATTAGCCTGCTACTACAACGAACATAAATAAAGGACAATTGGGAGTTTGTTGTTCATTTGTTTTTGTCGAAATTAATAACGATGACTTTTTTTTTAGGTACATGCTGAGTCTTTTCCATATACTCTGTTCATGTTTAATCATTGTGACTTGTACAAAAGTTATATGCATATACACTTAAAGTTATCCTAGTTGATTACGAGGCTGGCATTTCGATTTACTAAATTTAGAGCTTTGATACACCTTATTTGTAATTCAAACGAACATAAATAATGCACAAGAAAGCTTATATAATTATCATTTTATCACTATTAATATTAGACGATCAGACCTGTAATTTATACTTTCATGATGATGATTTTAATATGACGACGAATGGCTTCAGCCCTCGTTTTTTTTATCAGTAAAAAAATTACATATCAGAGCATATGACACTACCTTATATCTATTTAATAATCTAACCAAGTGCATTACAGGAAAAATTTATTAAATATAAGCATGTTTATCACCTTTGAGCAGTTTTTGACGGGTAAGAAGTCAACTTGTTCTACCATAGGTATGCCCTCGGCAAGCTTTTACAATATTTGGTGGGTTTCATTGTCTCCGTCTAGAAGATTCATCTAAAAGTCGAGCATATCTTAAAGACTATAATGCATCAGTATGCGACTAGCAAAGGCAGTCAGCCCACTCCGTACTTTTAGATCACACTAAAACATTTCGTCCTTAAAATGTGGGTCAGGTCGAAGTTTTTCGACGAATGAGGTTGTTGAATTTCATTACTTAAAGAAGATAGGCTTAAATTTAGTTACAAGTTCAGTTAACCTGCTTAACAAGCGCTTTTTTGCTTCGAACCCCAGACGTTCGTCTGCTTCAAAGAAGAAGCATGGCAATTTTCCAGTTAATATCAGTTACAGTGTGATAACAGGTAGCTTAGTTCCAATATTGCCAATATGATCATTGGAACAGTGGCTCAAACTCTGCAGATAAATTTTCTAGAATTGTACGCTATATAGTTACAAAAAGGTGAATTCAAGAATGTTAGCATAAGGATCTAATAATATAAAACGTTTAAATTTTTACGATTTTTTCTGCCTTTTTCCGGAAATCAGTACTGCATGCAATGACTTTAAAAAAAATAAAAAGTGTAATGGAATAATAAAATGAAAACAAAACATTTAAGACTTTAAAAAAACGATAACAAAGATAAAAATTAAATAAACTACATGAAAAGAAAGTTTAAGCAATAAAAATAAATCTGAAAAGGCATTGGAAATAAACCAAGAAAACTTCAAAATAAAAAAATTTTAAGAAAGAAGAAAAAATGGGATTTTTACATAAAAAACAAACTAGAATATATTCCAGAATTGAAAATACATAACTAAACACTAAAACTGTTGTGGTATATTGAGGAGCCATAGGTTCTCGTGGATATCTTCACAACATAGAAGCAGGGCTTGAATGCCCTTAGTGTATTTGAACCTGTATCTGGAGACCAGATAAGCGTTAACAGTGTTCAGTCGGAGTGTTACATCCGCTCGGACAGCCTCTGGAGAGGCCCCTGTCGAATGCCCTACCAGTGCCACTAAACATGCCTACATGCCCCTGTCTGTGACAGGAAGGCGTGTGCAGGCACTTAGCTTCGCCAATTGGCTACTAGTCCGCGGCACCACGAAGAGACGCCTCAAATACGGAAAAAGAAAACCATAAACTAATCTTAAGACAAAAAAGAAAAGAGAGGAATTAAAAATAAAAAAACACCGAGGAAAAAAAAGCAACAAACTACAAAAACATTTAATACAATTTGGGCCCCCCACCAGCCCA
>HF955126.1:0-22799 GCA_000582765.1 Phytomonas sp. EM1 | reverse complement strand
GTCTAAGGATAATTTTTCTTTGGCAGCTGTTGTGCCTTCTTTGCCTATTCATGATCGAATCTCTCTCTTGGATTCCTCTTCAGCTAAGAAATCCCGTCCGTTAAATCCTCTTTCCACTTCTAGGTCGACCCGACCCTTACCTTCCTCTCGTTCTACAGCTACTAACGCTCGTGCATCTCGTCTTTCTGGGAGTCTAATTAGTACCCTTTCTTCTTTGGGTCCTGTTTCTTATCCCCAATCAACCTCTACAAAACTTCTTTCGAATGACAATCCTTCTTCAGACCCACCAAAGAAGGTCCCCACTGCTCTTTCCCTTAAGCCCTCAGTACCCAAGGATTTTTATAAAACAACTATGAAGGAGTCCTTTACGACCCCTGATCTATCTTTGGTGAGGACACAACATAGTGAAAAAGGTACTGGTAGTTCTCGGCGAGCACAAGGAAATCTCTCTAACGATGAGAATCGTGACTTTATCAGCGAATACAAGCGTAACTACTACAAAAAAGATCCCCTTACACATGTTAGACAGTATGAACACCCACAGGTTTGTGTACACCATGTTGATCCTTCTTTTTATACAACTACCATGCAGGCTTCTTTTGGGCTCAGAGATGTAGCCCCGCAGCGCGCTGGCTATACTTCCCAGCTTCGTGAAGTCCGTCACATGGCTACGGATAAGTATTTGACCACAAACCAGGCCACATATGGGGCGTAGTGTTTTTTTTCGTGGGAATACAGAATATCAATTCATGTAAATAGGTTATAC
Source organism: Phytomonas sp. EM1 (assembly GCA_000582765.1). Classification (NCBI taxonomy): domain Eukaryota; phylum Euglenozoa; class Kinetoplastea; order Trypanosomatida; family Trypanosomatidae; genus Phytomonas; species Phytomonas sp. EM1. The sequence goes on along the minus strand of HF955126.1, from coordinate 22,033 downwards.
TTTGATGTAATTAAGCAGTATTTAAATCTATATAATGTAATCAAGTAGAAAAGGGCGAAAAATAATACAGAAATGTTAGTGTGTGTTTTTTTTCTAAATCGAAGAAAGGTATTTTATTTTCAGTTGATTGCTTATCTTCGGTTTTGGTAATGTCGATCGTGGTTCTATCGTCCCAAGCAAATACACTTATACACCTTTATTCTACTTTCTTTTTTCCGGGAAAATGCAAGATATATGATAAATTTAGTCACTGATACTATTACACATTCAAAACAATATTGTTTTTTTTGTTGTGACGGCCGATATTCATTTTCCCTATAGAAATGCATTTTTATTGGTGGAAAGAATCAACAGCTTTTATACACTCGCATATTCTTCCAGTTCTTTTGTGAAGATTACTGTTTCACCATTGTTTCGATGAGAAAGTAGGAAGCAGTATTTTATATCCTCGACAACAGACGAATTTCCACAATCGTTAATCTTTTCATTTTTTGTTAGGAATTCTTCAGATTACCAGTCTATATTACATTGTGTGTTGGGTTTTACCTTTCACTTTCCGTCGTATGACGAGCAAATGCGTTGCTCTGTGGATACTGTAACTAGATTACTTTTTTAGAAGAAAATAAGAATGTGATTATATGGTGAGCAAAAATAAATAAAGTACAGAATAGTTTTATTTTCTAGGTATTCAAGAATATGTTAGTCTTTCCATGAATAAAAAATGATGGGTACAAACAAAATGGAATGTTATATCCCTTATATGGCCACTTTGGTTGTGAATCTTCGTATTCTTACAATGTTGATGACATAAAGTTCTCGCTAAAAAAAAACGAAATACATCCCATGCGATGTAGAATGATGTTTATACTTCACCATATCAATATAAAAGTAGTCTGAAGTTCATTGTTTTCACTTTTAAATCATGATAGAACGAAATGGAGCAAGGAAAGAGAATTTTATTTTTAATTCTTTACTCCATCAGTTGCTTTTATGGTCTTCGTTTCATTCTTACCGTAGATTTGAATGACATCTTTCCTCTTTCTTCTCTTCTGTTATTAGGGAAATTTGTTGTAAAACAATAAAAACTACGCATAGGTTTGTCAAATATTGTGGAGTAAAAAGGGAAAATATTTTATTGGGTTCTAGTTCAATACACACATACACACGCGCTTTCGATCTTGAATTTATTATATATCCATATATACACACATATATATCTAAATATATTGTTCTTCAGAATTCAATATACTAATATCATATTCATTTTAAAACTTTTTTTCTACTTTTTGATTTATCCAGAAAGTTTACTTGAAAATTCAACAAAAAATCGTACAATAGCTAGCTTTGGTGATGCGAAAAACAAGTGTTTAAAAGTTATTAAGTCATAACTTTTTTTCAAGTAAATTACGACATTCGTATCCGGAAAAAATAGGGCATATAAGCAGCTACATTCGTCAAAATCAAATCCTCTTTCTAAATAGAGTACGTTCAAGAAGCATATAAATTCGCTCTTGTTGCTTAAAAAAAGTGGTATGTCGATATGTGGCGCACATTGCACACAGGAGACCTCACCTTACACACACGGCGGTTCTCCAACAAACCCACCAGCCTGTCCGCTGAAATCCGCGGAGGTGTCGCCTTCACTGCGGGAGGGGAAGGGTGGGAATGCGGAGCAGGCACAAATGGCCCCGCCGCCCCCCCACGCGCTTGCCGACCCGGCCATTGATCGATCCGCTGAACCCAACATCACGGCTTCGCTCAACGAACGGGTCGTCAACCGACGATCCGACGCCATCGTGGGCACCAAAGTGGATCCCGCCCACCCCGCCTCAGCGGGGGGAGAAAAGGTTGAGGGAAGTTCACCGCCAGCCCCATCCACAGAAAGGGGGTTCATCTCCTACAATGACATCTCGCTTCGCCCTGGCATTGAGCGGGTCTTCTTCCCTGACAGCGTGTATACGGGGACGCTCGACGTCGACGGCAACCTCTCGGGCATCGGCAAGGCTGAGTGGAAGTGTGGTGACACCTACGAAGGGGAGTGGCTCTGCGGTCGCATGCATGGGAGTGGAATGTACACCTGGGCCGACGGTGATTACTACGAAGGGCAATACGTGCACGGGTATATGTGCGGCTTTGGTGAGATGAAGGATGCCGGAAGTGTTTACAAGGGAGACTGGGTAGAGGACATGCGGGAGGGCATGGGTCGGATGGTTTACGCGAATAACGACGTGTATGAGGGTGAATGGCTTGGTGGAATGCGGCACGGTCGCGGTAAACTTGTGGAATCCAACGGGAACGTGTACGAAGGGGAATTTGTGCGTAATGAAAAGGAAGGAAAGGGTATTCTTACTAAAAAAAACGGAGATGTCTATGAAGGCGACTTTATGATGGGTATGTTCAACGGCAGCGGTATGTACATGTGGGCAGACGGGGTTAAGTATATCGGGTACTTCAAAAACGGTTTAAGACATGGTGAAGGCCGCGAGTGGCATCCCGATGGCAAATGGATTTTCGCAAATTTCATAAACGGTAATATTAGTCAACAATATGAAGCTTTTCAGGATTCTGATGCGGAGGACTTTGAGAAGCCGGAGCCGCCGGACAATCTAGAAATCGCTCTTGAGCCGCTTAACCCAAAGCAGTTGCGTCAGCTCGTCAGTGCCGGGACAAAGAAAACAGATAGAAATTTTGGTATCGATAGTAATAATGATTTTAATAAAACTGCACCAAACAATGTGAACCCTGATAGCAACACCAAAGCGATTATATCTATTTCTGATGAACAGAATGCAGTGCAGGATAAGGTGCAACGACAAAACACAAAGGCAGAGGAAGACACGATTGTGTATCGCAATACCGAGGAAATAAAAAAAGAGGTGGGTGTGAAAGACTTGAAGCAGGAGCATACTTCTCGTGAGTCAAGACCGCACTCGCCCCTCGTGTTTCCCCAGGATATTTCGTTGCCTGTATTTGCTCCATGTTCTTCTGTAAGTAATAGCGACCACATGAATTTGGGGGTCTCCATTACGTCCATGTCCTTCGGGCTGCCTCTCAGACAAAGGCCCCTTTCCGATAAAAATCTTCAAGACTGGAGGCAGGTGAAAATTATCGGCAAGGGGAGCTTCGGCAGTGTTTATGAAGCGCTCCTTACCTGTGGGCGGACTGTGTGTTGTAAAGTCGTTCATCTTGGCAACGCGGCTACTCGGGAAGATCTTCTCAAGCTGAAGAATGAAATATCCCTCATGAAGCGATTGTACCACACGAACATTGTTCAGTACTACGGGTGCTTAAAGAACAAAAGTGACAACACGCTAAACATCTTCATGGAGTTTGTCAGCGGCGGGTCGCTAAGCAGCTTTGTGAAGAAGTTTAAGAAAATTCCTTACGAGACAATGCGGCAGTGGACATATCAAATGGTCTGCGGGGTGCGCTACTTGCATAGTTGTGGCATCGTTCATCGCGACATCAAGGGCGACAATGTACTGGTGTCCTTAGAGGGGATCGTCAAGCTCGCTGACTTTGGCTGTAGCAAACACATCGACGTGTATAACTCGAAGGATGGCTGTGCGACAATGGTAGGGACACCGTATTGGATGGCGCCGGAGGTGATCAAGTGCGACGCGCGCGGCTATGGCACCAAGAGCGATATCTGGTCCATCGGCTGCACAATTGTCGAAATGCTTACAGGAAGGCCACCGTGGCCGGAGTGCAACTCTGTGTGGGCTGCCGTATATAAGATCGCGAACTCTACTGGCCTGCCGACGGAGATTCCAAGGGATATTGATCCGAAGTTGATGGACTTATTAGAGAAGTGCTTTGAACGAGACCCACAAAAGAGACCTTCTGCAGAGGAGCTGTTGGATCACCCTTTTCTATCTGAAGTAGCAAAAGATTCAGGGCACAGTAGCAACGAGTCTAAATAATATTGTAGAACATTTAAAAAACATATATTTATTAAACAGAATAACAGGGAGAAGAATCATTCATGGTCTTCCGCGCTATATACCCGACACCTCTTCGTGATGCCGTGGACTAGTAGCCATTTATTGGCGAAGCCAAACGCCTGCACACCCTCTCACCATTGGTGGAGGCATGGTAACTGGTACTCCTAGGGCATTCGACAGAGACTCCTTAAAAGCTATCCGAGCAAAGGAAATACTCCGACTGGACACTGTTAGCGCCTATATGGTCTCAAAATGCCGTTTTAAATACTCCAAGACCGTCCAAGCCTTGCGCTAACGCTATGGAAGCATAGACGAGAGCCCTGGACACCTCAATGTAACTCAATTTATTGTATTCATCGTCGACTTTTTCCTCTCACGAACGTCCTTTCCTTTGGGGAGCTTTTTTACTGCATTATTGTAAAAGTAAATGAGTGCGCATGAAACAAATCGAGTCGAGGTATAGAATTTGCAATAATCAAGCCTAATATTGGTCCATAATTCTTATTAACGCGGTCCGAAGACAGGTGCGTAATGATTGTACGCGGCTCTGGGCACACGCTCAGCCGATTAACTTAGTAATACCGCTTATGGGCTACTTTCAATACGGTTGGGTATCGCTTCCTCCAAAAAGGGAACACGTACTTTATTAACCGCACTTTAAAGCTTGGAGCTTTTTCGAATAATAATCTTTTTCACTGCATTCCTTTGCATTGCATATATATATCCAATATCTAGTTCCAATTAGCCCTTGACTAGAAAAGCATAAGTTTGAGCTAAAATACACTCCACAGACTTATAAAATTGCTGTTTTGTGGATTTTGAAAGTAATGTTTAGGTAATCTATCTGAATCTTAACTATTCAATTGCTAGGATTGTTTGTTTAACGCTTGCTGTATTTTCTATATGTTTGGAGAAAACATTAATATTTCTTGAGTTGAAAGAAGGCCAGCTATTATCCTCATACATTTGTACATTTTCCTTTATTTATTAATGAAAAACAACTTTAACGTTTTTTATCATTAGTTTCCTTCCTTAATTATAATCTTACATATTATTATTATTATTATTTGGGATAAAAGCGCCTTGCGCTAGTTGGCCTTTTCCTTTTTGCATTTTAAAAGGTTGATAATAATTCAAAATATGGTAGAAATAGTTGCGTGAAATTTACTCTTGAGAAGACTCTTTGTTAGACACAAAAGCTTTAAGGAAAGTACATATGTGTGGACCTTTGTATTTTTTTAATTCTCACTTATTTGTACGCGACGGCAATAAATGCTTAAAATTGTAACTTCACTAAAGTGTAACATGCAAAGTGTCCATTAGATTTCATATTGCATCCTTTAATTATGTATTCTACTTATGTCTTCTGTTAACCTATTTCTCTGATTCCAAAACACATATGCTTGATAGGTAAAGTCACGCTGTCAGGTCCACATAAAAGGGCAAGGAAGATGCGTGTGAAGTCTATCGTGATCGATGGGTTCAAATCGTATGCCCACCGTAAGGAGCTTGCCGACCTCAGTCCTCACTTCAACGCCATCACTGGTCTTAATGGGAGTGGTAAGTCGAATATCTTCGATGCTATTTGTTTCGTGATGGGCATTACAAACCTCAAACGTGTGCGGGCCGAGGATCCTCGAGAGCTTATTTTTCGTGCAGGTACCACAGGTGTTCACGCCGCGCGCGTCACCATCGAGTTCATCAACGACGACCCTGCAACCGCGCCTCCAGGGTACAGCTGCGAGGACTATCCGATCATTACAGTTGGACGGCAGATTAAAATCGGCGGCAAACAGCAATTCTTCTTTAACAACGCTGTCTCCATGCAGAGCAAGGTGAAACGTTTCTTTGAAAGCACCAGTCTCAATGTGGATAACCCACACTTTATGGTGTTGCAAGGAACAGTGCACAAGCTCATCGACATGCGCTCACAAGTATTGCTTTCATTGATTGAGGAGGCTGTCGGTACAAAGGCGTTTGATCACCGCCGCCGCGTCGCTGAGACACTCATACGGAATAAAGAAAAGAAGATGTTGGAAATTGACCAGAACATGGAGACGCAGATTGGACCCATGTTGGAGGCCATGAGGGCAGACCAAGAGGAATATAACCGCTTCCTCAAGGCCAGCGAAAATTTGAACACGAAAAGGCGTTTTCAAGTTGCGTTTGAGTTCTGCGAGCGTAGTAGACTACTGCAGGAGAAGCAGGAATCGATGGATCGCCGGAAAGAGGCTTCCGCCCACGCGAAGGAACAGCTCGAAGCAATCCCCCAGCAGGAAGACGAGCTGACACGCCAACTGATGCGTCTGCAGGAAAGCATTCTCTCCCCATCTGACGCCATGGTTACGCTACACGAAAAGGAAGGCGAACTGAAAAAAATCTCTAGTCGCTACCAGAGCCAGATCGATTCATGCACCAAGATGCTCAAGCAACTGGAGGGCCAACTAAAGGGACTGCGCCAGGAAAAGGAAAAACAGGCGAGGGCACAAGAAGAATTTCTGAACCGTCGTAAGCAACACGAAACACTTCTTCAAAGCATTGCACAGGAACGTAGTAGGGTGGAGAAGCTGCGTGTAGCGCTGCAGCTTGTCCAGTCTGGTGTTCGTGCTGGAACTTCTGGGCTTTCCCTTGCAGAGGAACTCAGCCAAGTCGAAAATCAGATTGTCCGTCTGGATTCCAGAATTCAACGAAGCAAGGAAAGTATTGCGCAACTGACCTCTCAACTCCAAAACGCACAACAACGCCACTCTCAGCAGTCTGGACAGCTCCTGCACCTAAAAAACGAGCTAGGGCGGGCGCAGGCGAAGCTTGATGCGACCTCAAAGCTTTATGCTCCTCTAGCCCTGAAGGAAAGGCGTCTTGTCACGCTTGAGGACGCTATTAGTAAGGCAAAGATTGAGTTTCAGGAAGCCTACGACTCGTTTCAGCGCGAAGCTGCTACATCCCGTAGCTTCGAATTAGAGTTTGACCGTCGTGGGTGCCCAAAGGATGTGGAGGATAAAATTTTAGGTCGCGTGGGCGAACTGATTTACCCTAAAAAGGAAGCCCACAAGTTAGCGCTGATGGTTGGTGCTCAGACCCAACTTCTTCGAGTCGTCGTCGAGGATGACACGGTGGCTGAGTATGTCATCAAGCACGACCTACGTCAGAGAACTTCTTTCTTAGCCTTGAACCAACTACAAAAAAACCCCGGAATCGATCCAGCGCGCTTGGAAGCGGCGCGAAGGATCACCGCAAGCATGAACGGCTTTGTGTGTCTCGCATCAGAGCTAGTAGAATGCGTTGATCCTGATCGCATGGCGGGTCTCGCGGAAAGCACATTTGGGAACTTTCTTGTCTGCTCTAGTTTAAGTCTTGCTCAAGAGCTTGCTTACAACACGTCCGTTAAGTTCAAAGCAGTGTCACTGGATGGTGAGGTGGCTGAACCCAACGGTCTCATTACAGGTGGGTCTATCAACCACTTGCGTGATGTGTTTACCGAGCTCAAAACGTACAGGGAACGTAAGGCGCCTCTGCAAGCCATGCGCAGGCAGTTATGCGAGATGGAGCAGGAATATTATGCAGTACGAAGTGAGCTAGAACGGCAGAAAAACGTCCTGACAGATCATCGAAACGCAGAGGAAGCGGTTGAGGTGGTCAGGCAACGACTTTGTCTCGTCCAAGACAGCTCTAAAGGCAGTATTGACGAAGTGGAGGCTCAGCTAACCTCTGAGCGGAAGGCTCTGTTGTCGGCCGAGAACGAGCGTTGTGAGTTGGTGGAACGCAAGCGGCAGATCGAGGCGGAGGCTGCTATCGACCCAGATCACTCGCGTAAGGAACTGCAGAGCCAAATGGGCGCCGCGGAGCGCACCCTGGCGAAGCTTTGCAAACAAGAAGAAGAGAATGCAAGCGCGTTTGAACGGCTGGAAGCAGATATTGAACAACAGGCCATGGATCTTGCCACCAAAACACGCGAAGTTGAAGAAGAGTTGGCTCAACAACAGCGTGATCGTGTCGTCTTACAAACACAGTTTAAACAAACGGAGGGGGAACTGGACATGGTGCAGAAGCAGTGTAAACAGTGCGAAGCCCAGCATATGCAAGTAGAGAAGGAAATTGAGGAGACACAAGCAGCAATCACAGGGCTCACCGAGCGACGACATTCGCTTGAAAACACCGTGAAAAACACTGAAATCGAGTTAAGGGAGCTTAATAAGACGATTGAGGAGCTACATCGATGGGTGCGAGAACAGGAGAGACGCCATGACTGGCTCGCGCAAGAGCGCCACCTGTTTGGCGACCCGAGCGGCCCTTTTTACTTCAACGACGCCGCGCGTACGCAGACGACACTCCAAGAGCTGCGTGAGGCAGAAGCTCAGACCGCGGTAATGTCGCGTCGTATGAACAAGAAGGCGACGATTCTGTATGAAGAGCGGAAAAAGGAGTACGACGAGCTTGCCAAGCAACGTGTTGCGCTCGGCGAAGACAAGGAGGCGATCCAGCAGTGCATCCGCGGGATTGAGGTTAGAAAATGGCAAGCCCTCGACCGCATGGTGGGGGTCGTGAGCAGTATATTCGGAAAACTATTTTCAACCTGCCTGCCTGGTGCAGCCGCTGAGCTGGTAGAAGAGCGAGACGAGCATCAGCACCTCAGCGGACTAGCGGTTCGGGTGCTTTTCAACGGAAAAGTAAAGGCCTCCCTGTCTGAGCTCAGCGGCGGGCAGCGCTCCCTTCTGGCTTTGTGTTTGATCTTGGCTATTCTGCGTGTCCGTCCAGCACCGATTTACATCCTAGACGAGGTCGACGCTGCTCTGGACCCGAGTCATACCCAGAATATTGGACGCATGCTCCAGCTTTACTTTCCTACTTCACAGTTTTTATTGGTATCGTTGAAGGATGGCATGTTTAACAACGCAAACGTTCTCTATCATGTGCGCAACACTCAAGGCTACTCTGAAATCACCCGTGTGGAAAATCGGACGAATAACGTCATTGATGGTACAGATCGCGCAGATAACCAAAGCCACATGGCTGAGATACTCTGACAGCATAAATGGTTGCATAGATAGTCAGCTTATGCATTATATTGCTCCTAGAGTAGAGTCTTAATCTTATTTTGCTTCCATATTCTGCTCTCAAATATGGGCCTTATCACTCATTATTATTATAAGTATTTAGATTGATGCGTTGTGCCACCCCCCTTCACACACACTCGTTTTGTCCGTGCCTCTTAAGTTCAACTTCAGACTTTAAAAAATGACACTATAAATGGAAGGGTCAGAAAGAAGAAAGAGAAACATTTCCACCATTTTTGCTCTTCTTAATGTAGAGCTAAAGTTTTTTCCAGTATATACGTATCATCTAAAGAAAGTAACTCATACAATAGATAAATAAGCGGACACGTGGATTTAGCTTTTATATAGATAATGTGAATAAGAGAAATTTGTCATTTTTGCCTGATTCTCTTTTTATTGGTGTCCATCTAGAATGGGATAAAGAAGAAGATTATAACAAAGTTCTTAACGCAGCAAATTCTTCCACATCCGAAGTTTTCCACTAAGCTTCAGTTTTATATGGAATCTTTTTTTTAACACACACCTATTTTCCTTACGATCTCCATCTTGGCAAAGGGGCTTGTAAAACAAGGATAAAATACTGTTTTCATCACCATTTATCATTAGAAAACTCGTTTAGTTCTGCAAAACTAAATAAACGACAAAATTTCTATGTCACGTTTTTCACGCGACTACAAACCAACCAACCACACAGATGCCTTTGCTTCAACATTCCCAACGGTGTCTCGCACGCCACGTGACCCTGAAATCATGTTGATGCAACAATCAAATCAACAAGAGAATGGCAAATCTAAGCTATTTCACGAAATGCCCTGTAATTCTTCTCCTTTGTCAAATCCGCCCCCTGAGTCACTTAGCGGCGCCGATATCGCAAAGTTGCCTCTACTTCTCGAAAAAGTGATTGCCGACAGTCTTCGGGGGTATTTGTATCAAAATGCGATCTTCTACGCGGAGCGGCTCTATGATTTGGTGCCGGATTACCGAAGTTTGCACATCTTGGCGGACTGCTATGTGCAGAGCGGCGACGTCGACACCGCCTGTCGGTTGCTGCGCAGCTATTACCCCTTCTTTGAGGTGCACGTGAATCGTCCATCCAGCGCAGGGCCCCTTCCTGTGCAGCGCTCCACGTTTAGAGGCGACGGTGGGGGGGGGAATCCCTCCGCTTCGGCCGCACCGGCAGCGGGAAGTCCACCACAACATCGCTTTTCCTTCATGATTCCAGGCCGTGGTCATATTGGCTCCTCTAAAGCAACCCCTCTGGATTCCCGAACAGCACTGCAGCATGACAGTGATGGTCAACCCATTCTTTTACACCTCCCCGTTGATATTCAACCTCGGTGGGATTGCCAATACCTCTTTGGAGTGTGTTGCTGCCGCACGCAGTGCTATGCCGAGGCAGGAAAGGTGCTCGAGGAGCTTCTCCGCATCTCTACCAGATTTCTAGAGAGCTCGGAGCAATGGCAGGGCAGAGGGAAAGGGGCTGCGCAAGAGGCGGAGGAATCTGGATTGCCGGCGCATGGTCTGAGCGCCAATGCCTGGGGGGGCGCCTCACGCGTTTCGGCGTTGCCCCCGTCAGGTTACCACGCGATTCAGCAGCATCTTCCTGGGCTGCGGTACTGGCTGGGCGTCAGCGCGAAGCATCGCTGCCTTGACCACGCCCCCGGCCTCTTTAAACGAGCTGCCGAGGCCAATCCATTCCTCTTTTGCGCCTTTGAGGAGTATATCAAGACGGTGTTGAAGCCTCACGAGGCCTGTTTGACGGTATTTTCTGAAGGGCATGAAGAGGTGGCGCAGGAGGATGTAGAGGTGCCCGTGGGGACTCGGGAGGCAACGGGAAGCGAATCGCAGCAGCGAAGGACGGGGGATGGGCTCTTTAGCTATGGCAGGGGTGCGACTCACATCCTGAAGAAATTTTTGATGCCGTTTGCCACCGTCACTTACCACCTCGGTGTTTACAACTGTGCTGCCACGCAACGCTACATCCATGATTTTCCGCAAAACTTAGCTCCGGCTGACACTTCCGCTTGGCTGCTTACACAGCATGCCTTAGCCTTCTTTCATGACGGTGACATGCAAGTCAGTGCGAATATCTTTCAAACGCTGCTCAAAGCGGTCCCATGGCGCCTGAATGACGCCGCATTGGTGCTCTACAGCACGGCACTTTGGCAACTTAAAGCTGAGAGCACTCTCGCGGCGCTTGCGCAGACACTTATGGAGCAACTACCATTTTCGGCAATAACGCTTTGCATCGTTGCGAATACTTACAGTCTCGCGAAGGAACCCAGACAGGCTCTTGAAATGCTGGAGCGAGCAATTCTCGTGGATCCCTTTATGGCATATGCGTACAATTTATGTGGCTACGAGCTTCTCTACCTGAATCAAAAAAATGAAGCCGCTGAAGCTTTCAAAAATGCAATTTATCGAGATCGCCATCTCTACGTTGCCTACGCAGGATTAGGAGAGCAATATGCACGAGATGGCAACATTATATGGGCACGCGAGTACTTCCAGAAAGCCATCCTCATCAATCCGCTTCCGGCCGTGCTGAACCGCTACGCTGCGACGTTCCATCGCCACAGTGCCGCGCGTGAAGATCTTGAAAAGGCATACACCTTATACACAGAAGCGATCACGCGCCACTCTCGTAATTTGATGGCGCAACATCAACGAGCAGACGTTCTGTTGCTTCTCGGAAGAATGGACGAGGCGCATGCACAGCTTCTCGAGCTGATCCGGACGTATCCGAATGAGGCAATGCTCTACATATCTTTAGCTAAGTGTGTGCAGTTGATGGGAATGCCTGACAAAGCGGTCATGTATTATCAGAAGGCCATGACAATAGATCCGCGTCAGGAAGGTTATGTGAAACGCTGCATTGAGAACCTTGTTTCGGAGACAAGTGATCATGTGTGAAGGTCAGAGAATGAGTAATTAAGCAGTATTGTTATTATTGCTACTTTTTGTGGGGGAGAGGAAGGCGTACGTGTAACCTTTGAATCACTTGTTTTGCCTTTACCTAACATTCTCGACCGTACCTGTGTGAGCATGTGGTGAAGGTTTAAACCCATTCAAGCTCTCAGCTGCTCTAAAGCGCGAAGGATGGCAATAGATTAAGAAAAAGTATTAGATTTAATCAAAATAATGTGCCCGAAAAGAAATTGAAGTTTTTGCTTTACACGCAAAGGATTACGAAAAATGATTGTTAAAACGAAACCCTCGTATAGAAAAAAAATGAGATCTTGACGATTGGAGTGTACACGAAATACGCTTGAAATTTTACCTGCTATGTTTTCCTTATTTCATCGAAGCTCCATAGACAAGTGGAAAAAAACGATACCTGAGAAGAGTACATTAAATTCTTCTCAAATAATCAAGTTATAGATTAATAGAAACGTTATTACTTTACGGTAGAAACAAATGGCAGATGAAAAACTCACTCTAGCCGATGATGCCTCTGTCATCTGCAAAGAGATCCTTGCACGACACTTCATGCCGGAGGTGAAGTATCAGCACAATAAAGTTCCGACGCTCGTGGCAAATATATCGGATCTAATTGTGCAACGGCTTACGAGGGAATCGTCTCTGCCGCGCAAGTACATCGCGCACGTGGTGATTGTCCAGAAGAATGGATCCGGATTTTGTAGCGTGGCATCGTGTTCGTGGAACCCGGAAAGCGATGCGTGTTATGTTTATAAGACGGAGAATAGGGCCATGCATTGTATTGTAACGGTTTTTGGGGTTACTATGTAAACTTTTCTGAATAAAAAGAGAAACTAGACAATGAAAAAATACACATTGACCACTTCGCTTAATCGTCCATACATTGCGCTACGTATATAGATGGGTTTGCTTCTGCATTTAAGGCGAAACGTAAGCATCACAAGCCTGTATACATTCTCCAAACATTAGCTTTACAAAACCCTTTAAGATACCAATACGCAGAAGTCACTTCTGTAACAATAAAGGGATTAATGACACTATGTACGCGAAGGTTCTTCATGCAACGAGCTTCGTTTATTACGGACATCGAAGGCGATATGAAATACTTTCAGCGGTTTATATCCCTAACATCCTGTGTTCGTTGGGGTTTAAGAAAGGGGACTGCACGCACTATGATCTGCAGAAACCTTCAGTCTAGCATAAGCCACTCAGCGGAGTTTAACAAAGCCAATGATCCCACTATTTCCATTGCGGCGTCTTCTGAATCCTTGCGCTGTGGTTTTCCCTATCATACACCTGAGGAGCGTGTCCAGGGAGAACCACAAGTACACTTGGATCACGCAGCTCACTTGCCATTGGATCTGCGGCATGTCGAGTTGGAGTTTACGGATGACAAAAGCCATTTCGTTTATGGCGGCGACGCGTTTGATAATGGCTTCGACATCGGCTTTGCGCAGGCTTGCATTGACTTCAAGCAGCGTTACCCAGACCGCGTGCATCTGATTCTTGGTAACCGTGACCTGAACAAGATTGCCATGGTGCCGCTGATTTACGAGGTAGAGGGGATGGCACCGGAGGAAGCCGAAAGGATGGTGTTTCCGCTTGAGTGGACCCCTGGGGCAAACATGTCATCGACAGTTTCCTACGCTCAATTCCTTTGTGATCTCAGACTTCACTCTCCAGCACCGATAAAACAGCCAACCGTAGCAAATGGAACTCCAAATGAAGAGTCCACGGCTCCTTCGACCGTTAATTCGAAGCCCTTCTCTCAAGGAAAACAAGGTACACCGCAACAAAAAAGGGATCGGACTCATCACAAGGCAGACCGTATATCATTTTTGAAGTGGGCCTTGATTTATAAGATGGGAAGTCCGAATACTTTCGAGCATCGCCGCTGGGAGTTGGCTGCCCTTAAAGAACATGAAGCCAGAGAAAGAGACGAGGGTCCTGTCGGGCAATCATTGAGGACGCCGCAATCAATGGAAGTCGGAAATACTGTCGACATCAACTTTGGCAAGGGAGAAGTCACGATAACTGACGAGGAAGTCGCCGAAAGTTTCTTCAGGGCAGCGCGACAGGGTGGTGTGTATTATGAATATATACGGCTTGGAGTACTGGCCACGGTTTTGTTCGACAGCGTCCTTTTTGTGCATGGCGGTATAAATGGTAATAATGTCGGATTTGTTCCAGACATTCGTGCCAACACAACCGAAGCTCAACAAAGGCAGGGGCGTAATTTTATCGATGAGGGCCGTGATGCCATTGAGTGGCTCAGTGCACTTAATGCGTTTAAGGACGCTTGCTTTGAAGAGTGGAGTAACAATCGTGGTCTCAGAGGGGAGGCAGCCCGTCTGTATGTATTCCCACGGCAGTACATACCCTTCTCAGTAACTGTGGGTTCTATCATGCAGACGAACGGGCCTCAGTACATTGACCTGAAGGCAGCCCATTACCTGCTGTCAAGTGGTATAGAGGTTGTTTGTACTGGCCATCAGCCAACAGGAGATACGCCGGCCTTGGTTCGACAACCCGGCGGTCTTCTAGTCGTAAGTGCAGATAACTCTTACTGTGGGCGCGATAACAATTATTGTACTCCACATAATCGGCGTGGTCGTGCAGTGGTAGAGGTTTTAATCGAATCAAAAGACTGTGTTAATGAGGAAAACATTCCTAATGGTGACAAGTCTTCTGAAAGGCTAACGGTGCGGTTGCACGGCAAACGTGCAGATGGCGCGCCGTTTGATTTCGTAGCTAACAGCCAAGAAGAAGATCTGCTTGGGCGCGCATTGGGCGATGATTGGTGGGTAAAAGTACCGCTGAATGAGCAATGTGAACCGCGGCTGCACGGGAGTATCGAAAAGAAAGAGAAAAGCAATGCTAACGGTGACTCGGACAGGAGCACTGCCTCGTTTCAAGCATTGTTCTATGAGTTGCATCGAACTAAAGATGCTTTCCGTACGGAGGAAACATGCGTTGTAAGCCGAGAAGAGGCTGAGCGAATGTTAAAAAAGTACCATTCTGGGGAGTTTATTCCACAGCCTGGGAATTTGGAATCCATGTATACAACTGAGGATCTTGCTGATCGTTATACATCTCGTATGAAGACAAAAGTTAGACGATTCAACACAGTCATTAATGATTAAGTCTCACCCTATATACTAACACTTGTTGTGTCGTACTCATATACATACTTCAGAGTTCCTTATTGGGAGCTTGACAGGTTCAGATTGGAAAATAACACGCTAAATATCAACCAATTGTAAACTCAGCATCACTATATTGTGTCATTTCACAGAGTGTGAATGATGTAACTTTTTGTGGAAAATTAAAACCGTGAACGCCTTCACCCCTTGTTCTGTTTGGCATATCTACTTTTTACTAGTATTGCTTATTAAAAACTAATGAAATACGTATGTTTACGGGCTTTCACAACTACAAAGTTGACAACGACCGCAGTTCGGGCTTTAGCGTAACTTCAAGTGGTGGTTAAAATCAAGTGCATTCAACACGTCTGTCTGGCCGGTTCCAAAAGGCTGTACATGTGTTCAAGGTACACTCTGTATTCGTTTCTTCCTCCTTTTTGAACAGGGAAAGGAGCAGCCTATTTGGTTTTCTTGATATCTCGAATGCCATCTATGACCACTGCGGCTTTGTGGCTTCAGGCCCTGCGTCAGTATTCAGCCCTTTATTCCAAGCCATCTGCCTCAGTCCCTTCAAACCTTCCAGGGAATCGCTTAATGCAATCGAACTCAACTACTAGAATTAACAGCAGAGTAGGCCATCCCGCTGGTCCTCTTGGCATTCCGTCAGTTCGATCTTTCCCATCCTTGTCTGAACGGCTTTTTTTGTACGAAACTGTAGCTCAAGCCCATCTCTTTGGGTCCCGTGGATTTCAACTTCACCCTGACAGTCTCAATGTGTTACGTCAAGTTCGATGGGAACTAATGAAACATAGCTCACGGCGTGAAAAAATGATTATTATGGAAAAGGTACTAGAATTGTTTACAAAAGCAAGTCAGGTCTACCTATACGATCCTATCCCATCCGCCGCAGCAGAACAGCAATCGCTGATGCTAGAGCAGGTGCAATGCCTCGTGGAGGCCAGGATCTTCAGAATCTCACTCAGCCTACACCACCTCCGCCATCCGCTCCAGTGCCCACAGATGGCACGAATGGATAAAGATTTACCGTCTCTGCTGCTGCGTGAGGCCGAAGCGGCTCTGAGAGAACGAAGAATGCTATATCATATCACCTCTAGAACAACGAATAGGGGGCGTGACCACAAAACAGGCACCTCCAGCAGCAAAGTAAGAAATCAAACGGAAGATGAAAAGGAGGATAACAAGGAGGATGCAGAATTAATGAAAATGCAATTGTACTGTGCAGTGGGGATGGCGGGGGCCCGTCACCCTGCAGAAGCATTGCGGCTTTGTGAAATGGCTGATAATGGTGATGGCAGAGGATTTGCTTTCGTCGTCAATCGTGTCGCACAACTATCCAGGGATGGGGGCCAGCGTGCTTGGGAACTAGCGGATGGTGTACCGTTGTCTGTGCTACTTAAGTCAGCGCGGGAAGCTTTGGCTGGAGAAATGCAACTTGCAAGCCCTGAGACTTCGAAACCAGTCGAAGGCGACTCGATGACAATCAACTATGAGGGTAATAATGGTAATAATATCCCATCATTTGGAGGAAGCGTATCCCTCAGAAAGGGCAGGAGTACAGACCGAAATATTCGCCAGCAAAAGAGTGGTGAAGCTATTAAGAAACTGCAGCCTCGATGGCTTCAGGGGCTCCTGGAGGCACTGTTACACAGGCGCCGTGTGACAAAAGGCAACGATGTGACTATGAAAAATTGGCTACTGTCGTTTATGAGACTTTTCGAGGAGGAAGTTGAAAAAAATAAAAAGGGTATCGCGATTCCATTTTACAAAACGGAGGAGAATGGAATCAAAATCGACTCGGATAAAATTGAGGGGTATCTAACCCAGTCTCCTCTACGCCATCCTGAACACATCCCACGTTGCATTATCGAAACCTTCCTGTCTGTGTGCCCGCCAACAGCATGGCGTGAGGCCTATTGCTTGGTTCTGCATTACAATCAGGCTGTTTCAACGCCAGCAAGAGAGCCTTTGGGATCTCGTCATGGGATCAGGCGTATCCCACTTGGTGGTTTAATGGCATTTCTCAGGCTGTCTGGACGTCCGGTTGAGGTGCTTCAGCTATTCTATGGTGCTGATAACCTCTTGATTCAGCCGCCACACAGCCCTAAAGAGGAAACCCGTATCAAGGACCCCAAGGGAACCACGTCTACAGAGGAAAAATCAAATTTAGGCATACGACTCAGTGAAAAAGCTCAGGCATGTCTAGCACTCCCTCAAGGAATACATCTTTCCGAAGAAGATAAACGTCAGCCTATTATCTATAATCATGTAATCATGGCATTTAGGGAAGTTGGACTTTGGTCACAAGCGATGCAGTTCTACAACGAACTTTCACCAAACCTTAAAAATACTTTTACCGAATGGTCAATAGCGAAGACTCTTCTCTTGGTGCGATCAGGTCATATCTTCGTCGATAATTTAAATGAGCCCTCTCTTGATGGAAAGACATATCGAGTTGCGGTGAGATGCGTCCATCATGCGTTAGGTATCCCCGAAGCGGCAGAGTACCTTCCCACACATTCCACGGATGTGAAGAACTCAGTTGCTCGCGACTCTACGCCTCAACAGCGCGGTATCTCAGTGCCAACAGCAGATCGTGATGACGTTCTCGAATCGCTGGCGCTGTGGGCCGCGGTTTGCGGTGACTGGCAGGAGGTTTGCACGCTGGCAGATCATGCGCCGCCGACCTGCCGTTATATTCGCCTCATAGCCATCGCGAGTATATTACGGCAATTGAAATTTACTGAATTACTTAATATCAAAAAAGATCTATCGGAAGCATTGCACTTACAGTATCAGTCTTTGTGTGACTGCCCAAAGCGCTCTGTTAAGCAAATCTGCTTAGGCTTGGCCATGCTTGCCTGCACGAACTCTACGGTGGTAATCGCACAAAGCAACAAAATGGACAGCAGCGATGACCATTTTCACAATGTGCTTGATACTATGCGTTTGGAATCTGTTACAGTAACGGCCTTAAATGAACTGGTTCATTGCTCTCAGTCCGTCATGAATGAGTTCATTACCATCCTTATGGGCTACATTCGTAGCATACGAACGCATCAAGTTGAAAAATTCGAAAAAAACGCAGATGCTTCGCTGAAGGTTTCATTTTGCCGAAGAAGTGATGACCCTAGCAGCTCTAGATCTTGCAAAGGTTTTATTTCACTCGCGCGAGAGAATATACTAGACTCAACTATTTCCCTAATGTATTGCTTGCATTCCGAAGAGGAAGGAACAAGTGATATGAATTACCAAAATGATTTGCTGGTGAACGTATTGAAACGACTTGGCGAGGAGCATGGACTTTCAATTGCACGGGTCGCCCCAGCGATGATCTCATCTGGGTGCAGTCCTGAGACGATTCTTCGCCTCCTAACATGAATCTACCTTGCAGGTGTTGTTTCAGAGATGGAAACTACCCACTCCAATATATATATATATATAACCCTCCCCCATTATTCCCTTTCATTTCTATTACAATGCCTGAAGGCGTTTTCTGCGCATCTACTAGAGCTGGTCTATCCTTCTGTCTAAATAGTCGAATTGAGGTTTGATGATATTCAATGAAAAACAGTAAACCTTCAAAACGAAAAAGGCGTATTTAAAAAATATTACATCTTTTTTATTTTCTCCCTGAAAATAAAAATAGAATTGTCCACCTTCAAGCGATATCAGCAGTTATACATATATTAGTTTCTTTTGAGTTGTCTTCTTTAGATAATATATACATTGCAGGCTGCCCGTATATAAAAGGGGTTAAAATAACAACGAAGTATCTAAGTTATTTTTCTGGCTATAAAAGGTACCCTTTAATCGTAGTTTTACTTTTAGCTACCGTTTGCTTACATTTTCTATATTTCCCTTCAGAACTGATCATGTCATCTGGTAACAATTCCAACATTGCCGCAAAGACAAGTCGCAATGTGCTACCCGAAGGTATTTACCCCTCTGAGTACTGGCTCCATATCGTTCCCAACTTCGATGACTTTACCTTTAAGGGTAGCGTCAAGATCCACGTGCACGCCACAGAGGATGTGTCCACCATCAAGCTCAACGCGGTGGACCTCACCTTTGTCAAGGTGACCTTTCAAAAAGTGCAACCAGAGGGTGGTGCAGAGCAACAGATCCAGGTTGACAATATATCTATGGATGAGCAGAATGGGGTGGCGACCATTCCCCTCGACGTGGCTGCGCTGCGTGCCGGCGAGGTCGCCTACCTTTCTATTCATTACACCGGCGAGATCAGCGATAAGCTGGTGGGATTCTACCGCAGCAAGTACAAGGCCGCGGATGGTCGTGACGTGTACCTGGGGACGACGCAGTTCGAGGCTGTTGACGCGCGACGCGCCTTCCCGTGCTGGGATGAGCCCGCCCACAAGGCGGTGTTTCACATCACCATCACCGCGCCGTCGCACATGGTGTGCCTCTCAAACATGCACGAGCTCAGTCGTGAACCTGTTTCTGGTGAAGGGATTCAGGTGCCCACCACAACGTACACCTTCGCGCCGACCCCTAAGATGTCGACCTATCTCGTCGCGTGGACAATAGGCGAGTTGGATTCGATCCACACCACAGTGCGTCTGCCAATGACACCCGAGCAGGAAACTATCGTGTCAGTGTACATGCCAATGAGCAAGTCCGCACAAGCGCAGTTCGCGCTAGACGTTTCCGTGCGCGTGCTGCATTTCTACGAAACCTTTTTCAACCAAGGCTACCTTTTGAAAAAGATGGATCTTGTCGCGATTCCTGATTTCGCGGCGGGGGCGATGGAAAACTGGGGTCTCATCACGTATCGCGAGTCAGCCCTGCTCTGCGACGAGCATTCCAGCTCAGAACATCGGCAACGGGTAGCTATCGTCGTTTGCCACGAAATCGCCCACCAGTGGTTTGGTAACCTGGTTACGATGGAGTGGTGGAATGAGCTTTGGCTGAACGAGGCTTTTGCCACTTTCATGCAGTATATGGCGGTTAACAAACTTTTCCCGGAGTGGAACATATTCACGCAGTTTGTTCAGACAGATAGTAGCTCTGCGATGAAGCTCGATGCGATGCAGAGTTCGCATCCTGTCGAAGTGGAAGTGAACAACGCCCAGGAGATTGATGATATTTTTGACGTCATCAGTTACTCCAAGGGTGGAAGTATCGTACGGATGATTATTGATTACATCGGTGAAGATGCGTTTCAGCGTGGTATTTCCTCCTATATTCGCCATTTTAAGTATGGCAACGCGCACACAGTAGATCTGTGGAGGTTTCTTGGTGAGGGGGCCGGCATGAACTTGGCTCCAATCATGGAATTTTGGACTGGCAGGCAGGGGTTTCCCTACCTAAGCGTAAAGAAGCTTGATGGCAACACGACTGCAGATGGCTCCATCATGACCCTCGAAATCGTCCAAAATCGCTTTTGGACAACAGGAACAGCTGCGACGGAAGAGAACGACACCATTTGGAAGGTTCCATTGCTTATTCGTACTCCCGACGAGCCTAAAGAAAAGCAAGTGCTCATCGACCAGCGTTCCGCGCGAATAACCGTTAAGACCTCCAGTTGGATTAAGGCTAACAGCCGCCAAACATGCTTCTGTCGTGTGCTATACGATGAGACACTCTTGGACGCTCTGAAGCCTGCACTACTGAATAAAACATTGCCAGGGATTGATCGTCTAGGCATCGTGATGGACTACCATGCATTCGCACGTGGTGGCTATGTCCCATCAGCCTTGGTAGTGGAACTTGTAAAGGGATTCGCCGAGCATGAGGATGAGTACGCGGTGTGGTCAGCTATCGCGGAGTTTGAGGGAAGTGTGCGCCAAATTCTTTCCACTCGTGGTACGTTGGCTTTGGAAAAGCTTGATAAATACTGCCACTCCCTCTATATCCATGCCATGCAACGCGTGGGCTACACTCCACAAGAAGATGAGGCGCAAAACATTGCTCAGCTTCGCTCCTTGCTCTTCACACGGCTTGTCGTCGCTAAGGAGCCGAAAACTCTGGAAGTTGCACGCCAAATTTACGTAAACTGCGAAAAGGTGCCCATTCCAGCTGACCTTCACGGAGCCGTGTATACAGTGCATGTCAGAGAAGGCGGTTTGGCAGCACTAGACGAAGTCAAGGGCTTGATTGCTAACTCAACGGACGCCGTGGAACGGGGTCGATATTTAGCGTGTCTCTCAGCCGACTGCCCTAATTCCATTTCTGTTTCGGAACTCTTCGACTACTGCTTTTCGGATAAAGTCAAAGTCCAGGACTCAATATATGTGCTTGCAGGTATCATGCGCAAGAGCTACTTGGTAAATGACTATGCTCGAGAAATTATGAAAAGGTGGGATCTCATAATCAAGACGCTTCCAGGAATGATGGTAGGACGGTGCGTCAGTCTAGTGGGGGCTGGTGCAGATCACAGCGTTGCAGCTGAGCTCAAAACATTTTGGGAAACCCGTGTAAGTGAAAGAGATCAACAGATTCTGGGTCGTAGCTTCCATAAAGGACTCGAAGCGTTGGTTGATAACGCCAACTGGGCTGATAAAGAAGCAGATGCAATTGTGCAATCACTCTGATACAATTATTTGTCTAAATCGATAGGATATAGGACTCAGGCATTTCTTTAATTTATGAAATAGTTAATTTAGTAAGTTTATAAATGGGCTTTTAATAAAATATAAGAGGTTATTTCAAGCATTGGGCCAAAAATAAAATAGAAAAGCTTAGTTAGTCAAGTTTATTTATTTGTGAAAAGTTTATTTAAAATACTTAACGTAAATACCGTACAAAAAACTTCTAAAGAAATGCTACTGAATCCTAAAGGACATTTTTATCAAAAACATATTACATCACCTAAAACAAAAACACAGAATGAAGTAAAACATACACCATCAACATAACGACTTTTAATCCAGAATGAAGCTTGAATAAAAGTACTGGCATAACATTCCCCCTG
>HF955125.1:6911-22064 GCA_000582765.1 Phytomonas sp. EM1 | reverse complement strand
TGGCCCCCTTCAGCTTGTCTATCCTCCCTGCATAAAATGTATTGATACAATTTATAGAATCATCTAGAAGTTTTGTAATGGGGGTTTTGAGTACCGGGTCAATCTCATATCGATGCTGTTCATCCCCCGCTGTGACCTGTTTCGGAGTTAGATGCAGCATTGCCATAAGTTCAATAATGAAACCCTCTGTAAGAGCGCTTACAATTTTGGATGGTATTGAAAATACAAATGGCTCATTTCGAAGTGTCAAGAAATGATTGCGAGCCTGGTAAAAGAGGTCCTCAAAAAAAGCTAATGTGCTTGCCTTCTGATATGAAATTTGATCAAGTGCCTCCTGCACAAGATGAGAACTAAACGACGAGTTGTTGATGTTGGTGTTCACATCCTCACCTCCTTCCTGACCGTTAATCTCCTCGGTAAGTAGTTTGGAATGTAAAGAGGCGATATCCTTTTCCTCCTCGCAGGAAGTTATCAAGGGCACATTCTTCATGTACATTTCATAAAACATCTCATCATTTGTGACACGTAAGTAAGAGCTATCAGCATCGAACAAGAGCTTATCCTCGTTGAAGCTAGTGATGTCTTCTGGTTCAGTGAAGTTAGTGCCTAGACTAAGAGGCATCTCGCTAGAAGCATTGCGATCGGATGTTCTGAACGACCCGCACCACAAAAACCACAACCGATCGTGCTTGTCTGACTTGAAGTAGAGAACCATTCTAGTAATGAACTTGTGCTCCGTGTAGTAAAAATGCTGCACAATGTTCCCACACAGTTTTTTAATGGTCAGAGCAACGTTACCAGAGACTGTTGCAACCTCACTAAGATGGGGAGGTCCCTCATAGGTAACGGTCGACGCAAAGGGATCCACATCTGCTCGCTTCTTGTCAGTCACAGTGAATTTGTTTGTGCGGCGTTGCACCATGCACACACGTGGACTCCACACTACCTGTATCACGCTATTGTGATAGCCCTTGGGCATGACGAACTTTTGCAGTATCCCCTCACCCTTCTTTTTGCTCGCAAGAAAATCGGCGATGGTGTTCTTGTTGAAAACTTCCACCTGCGTGCTCATCTCAATTTCACCGTTTTCCAGAGTCTTTTCACACCTACACAAGTAGGTAGCAACAATAGGGCAGGTGAGTGGTACGTTCGCAGTGAAACCTTTAATGATTGTAGATGCATCAAGATCCCTGCCTTGTCTCCGCATCACCTCGCACTCCTTGATATCTGTTGTATACCACCCCCGGGGAAAGTTACGCTCAAACACAACGGTATCTGGCACAAAAATACCCCTGCATGGCTTCAGTGTTTTCGGATTACGTTTCGCAAGAAAATTGTAAAATCCAGAGATGATGTTGTCTCCTTCGAGTGGGTGGTTTCTTATCCACGTCGAATCTTTTCTTTTAGATGGCATATCGAAGACTAGCTATTGATTTTGAAAGGGTTAAACTTATTATTCATAAGCAAGAATAACCAGCTTGCTTGGACGAAAGGGTATAAAAAAGTGAAAAGAAGTCACTGGATAAAAAATGAAGAAATCGCATATGGTTTACTTTACGAACATCTCCTACACCACCGAAAGGTGTTCAAAAAAAAAAAAAGCCTACAAACTCTACTTCTAATCAGCCCCAGGTGTCTCCCTCCTTCATTCTCTTAGTCACGCCACCCAATGTACACCGCATCTGTTCGAAATCTTTGCGTGATCGTTGCATCAGGAATGGCAGTGCGAACGCCAGTACAGTATTCCAAAAGACCAGCATAGGCGATCATGCACCCATTATCGATACAATAACGTTGATCCATGTCAAAGCAGCGGCCATTTCGTTCCTGAGCCATTTGCCGCATCATTTCCTGTAAGCGCATATTGCATCCAACGCCGCCAACTATCAGTACATCGGACGACTGGACCTGCGACATGGCCCGCTCAGTTACCTCAACTAACATTGCAAAAATGGTCTCTTGTAGAGAAAAGCAAATGTCCTCAGAACGGAACATCTCAGTTATTTCTAACTGAATTGTGGGGATGTGCCGGCCACGTTTTCGTGCAGACGACATTGAGGCCTCCGCAAGGTGCTTTTCAGCAAATTGGGGATGGTGTAAAAGAAGTTCCACATAGGAGAGAATCCCGCTGAAGGACATGTCCATACCCTTCACGACGTAAGGCAGTTCAATAAAAACCTTTCCCTCTTTGGCTTTTTGTTCAATATTGAACCCGGGTGCAGGATCATTGGAAAGCTGCAACAACCGCGCCACACGGTCCAAACAGTTCCCCACAGCTATATCAATTGTCTCACCGAAAATGCGGTAGTAATGGTCGGCGTAGGCGATAACTTGAGTGTTTCCCCCACTCACGTAGAGAATAACCGGATTCACACTCCCTGTGACGACGCGACCCATTTCAATATGACCTATGCAGTGATTTACCCCAACCAAGGGGCATCGCCACAGGAGAGAAAGAGTCTTGGCAACCGTGCAGCACACCGAGAGCGGAGCACCCATCCCAGGCCCCTTGGTGTAGCAGATTACATTAATGTCGTGGGGCCGCACGTGGGCATCATCCAACGCGCGTTGCACAAGTCTAAGAATGTGGCTGGAGTGGTGAATGGCCGTTTCCCGTGGAAGGAAGCCAGTACCAGAAGGGGTAATATAAGTCTCGCGAACATTCGAGAGAACCTGACCACGGGCATCCACAATGCCCACACCCACCTTGTTTGCACT
Organism: Phytomonas sp. EM1; assembly: GCA_000582765.1. Taxonomy (NCBI): domain Eukaryota; phylum Euglenozoa; class Kinetoplastea; order Trypanosomatida; family Trypanosomatidae; genus Phytomonas; species Phytomonas sp. EM1. Next base: position 19,346 of record HF955125.1, on the reverse strand, counting down.
TCCCTCAATCCCAAGGGCCAAAGGTTTGTTCATCTACGGTTCTAGGACCAAACTGGGGCTACGAATGAACTTTATTCGAATCCTAATGCACTAACAAAACCCCAGAATGAGGAGGAATAAAAAATAGCGACTTTCAGATCGAATCGCTAGCGTCTACACGGGACATATAAGGACGAAAATACCATTAATATGACCCTTTACATTCATGAACCCATCGGGCTTTGTAATTAACCCAACCTCGACGACAAATTAAGTAATGAAAACAGACAAACACAGCTGCCTGCTCAAACAGTATGGAATATCCCTCCTCTTACGCACAGAAAAAGTCACCGATATTCACCACTTACCTTCACGAATAGAATAAAGACAGTGGCTTGTGTTGAATTAACCTTTACTAGGCGATCACTAGGTCCTACTTTAGCGGAAGAATCGTACCACGGAGCATTGAGTATTCATATGAGCAATGAAATTTATCAGAGCACAGCGCTCCTCAGTACGGTGTGTTCCTTCATGTACCACTTTCCCCTCCTCTAATGTGGGCGCTAACAGTTCTCCCTTTCGCACATCCATTGTATGCATCGCCCCATTAAACAAACAGTTCCTCTCTGTTGGACTCTACGGCGTGCTGCTTGCGCACGAACATGAGGGCCGCGGCGGTTACAAGAAATGGGATGACTAGGGTGTATTTGACAGTCTCTAAAAAATGGATGTTGAAGCTCAACGCTATTGTGTCCGTAAGGACTTGACCATTGGGAAGACTAAGAGCCACGGTCAAACTAGAGTACATGCGCTCCAGAGGTGCATACACTTCAATCGTATAGGTGCCGGGCTTGTCAAAGGTGCCTTGGTATAACCGAACGCGGGACCCAACATAAACTGATACTGTGTATTGTCTCTTCTCTATATCAATGCGGGGATCCTTAATGGTAAACTTGAGTTTGAATCGATCGCCACGAATATCCCTTGGAATGCGATAGTCTGGATCAATAGAAATACTCACATAGTTCTCGCTGGCGGTATATCCATTGACCCCTTTTGTTTCGCTAGCCCAAACCTTTGCGGGGTGGAATAGGCTCTCCGTTTCAAAAACATAGACACCACCCCCTAGGGTAGTGACCACCAAGTCCATGTGACCATTTCCAGTCACATCATCGGCTAGCACCATCGTGGAAGATTTCTCATCCATATCAAAACTCTCTATGCATCCACTAATGGCATCGACAACATAGAGATTGCCGTCATGAGAGGGAGCAATAACGTGCAGTCCACCACGCACATCACCCTGCTTAACATTCATCAGAAGCACAGGGGAAATTATAGGTCCCTCCGTGACAACAGGAAAATGATTTAAAACATGTCCGTCTCGGCCATCCAGAGCATAAATAAGCCCTTCAGTCGTGCCGAAGACTACATCCATAAATCCGTCCCCGTTAATATCACCGAAGCTTACGCGGTCAGCAAGGCCCCCAATAACATTCTGACGCCAAATCACATCTCCACGAGGAGTAAAACACGCAACAGTTCCCTCAATGTCACCCGTGCAAATGCCGAGCTCACCCCTGCCCTGAACATCCTCCGCTGCGGGAGAGGCGCTGATAGATCCTAACCCGGTGGCAGACCAGTTGTCAAGAAGGGGTTTTCCCCCGGCCGAGAGCCTGACTATGCGTCCGGTCGATGTCGTGATGAATATCTCCAGATCTGAATCCTGATCAGCGTTGATAATGAGAGGTGTGCTTAAGGCATATGAAGGATTTGTAGACTTTTTGCTTGTCAACTCGAGTGGATAGATCCATTTGAGCTCACCCGTTACCAAATTGATGCAGAGCACCGCGGTGGCAACGTAATTGTCAGGATCGATACCCTTAGGAAGAAGATTCCGCCTCTCCCCCAGGTATTCGGAGTCGTCAAAAAAGTAGCTGACGTGCACAATGACGTCCAAGTCGCCATTTTTGTCCACGTCGGTGATCACTGGCGTAGATAATATGTGTGCGTCAACCGCGATTTCGTCTTCTCCAAGTGCGGCGGAAATTCTCCCTAGAAGGTAGTGCGAAGAGAAGGCGTCCTCCTCCGCATCGTAGATGACCTTCGTCTGATACAACTCTGGGTGGAAAAGAAGACTCATCGAGGCCTTCGCCTCAGCACTGAGCCCGCCGTTTGGGCCAATCTTCATCTGCTCTTCATCACTGTCCTGAAAACTGAACATGTTCTCATCGCCCGAAGGTAAATTGTCTTCGACAGTCTCCTCATCCCAAGGGTACTCCTGATTTCTATGATGCATGTCATTTCTTCTCGATTTCGCGGAATGTGACTGATTTTGGTAACTGTAGCTGAAATAGTGTGTTTGTGAGTCTTTCACCGGATCCATTGCAGGTTCTTCATTATCCTCGTCTTGACCTGTTCTATTCATAGTCAAATCAACAACGCGCCTGATCCTCCCTATCTCTCGTAATGTCCTTCGGCCTTCCATTTTAAATTGTGAAGCCTGATTCCCGACCATTTCGTCAAGAGTTGCATTTGAAAGCTTCATCCAGTTCTTCTTAACGACCAGTGGTGGAACAGACACAGTACCAAGGGACTTTCCCTCTTGCGTAAATACCATGAGCTCGCCGGTATACATGGCAACTAACCAGTCCGTGCGCCCATCACCGTCGATGTCAACTGGAAGCGGGGTGGCATATGTCTTGAACTTTGGGTGAGCGAATGGAAAACCAGGGACGCTCTCACCGTTCAAACCGTCAAGGGCCTCAAAGTAATAGGAAAAGGTAGGGATGAGAATCTCCTTCCGCCCTTCTTGCATTAAGTCGACGATGCGGGGCGTGGCAACTACACTGCCGCCTAGCCGTGCCGTCCATTCAAGTTGGATCCCGTAATCACAAAAATTAGTCTTGTTGGGAGGCGGTGGAAAGTGAGAAACGGCATGGGAAACAGGGAACCCTAGCAGCGCTCCGACCCATAATAAGATGAGCACGTAATTCATCTGTGTGTAAAGAGTAGCTGTGATAATAAGGCACCTTTTGAATCTGATCACGGCATATCATGTATTTAAAAAATATGCTTTCGTTTGGGGAGTTAACAATAATCAACTAATAAGAGGCAGAAAATGGAATCCTTTAATTCATACAAAAGACTATGATATTCGTCTGGGTTGTACAAACGTTCCACTCCATCTGGAATATGTTTATACGTATAGACATCTTTAAGGGTATTTGACTCCTTTGAGCATCATGAAAACAGTCAATTTTTCAAAGAAAAATAAAATAACCCGATGCAACTAGGAACAGGAAACCATTGGTATCTAGTCTAACAGCTCTTCAGCAAATGGATACAATAAGCTTCACACCACCAGTGTCTCAAGCCTCCCTGGTCATTCTTCCCCTGTGATGGCGCACTGATACCAAACACATTCACAACATCCTGATTCTTGAGAAACCATTCACCTCACTTGGTTACCGTCCATGGAACCCTCTCGGGCATGGGGTGAGCCTGCTTTTTGCTTAACGTATTCGGTTAGTGTTGAAAGAAATACAAAAATAAAAAACTGGAATTCCGTTTCAAGGCAGAATAACGCAATAACTAATCCCATAAATATCAAGCAGACCCTCAAAAGGATGTCTAACGTCATGTTAAATGGCACAAAAATAGCGATAATTGACGGTCCCGTATGTGGTGCCCCCACTACTGTAATACTGCAACGCTACGTTGACAATCGATCCTAGGGTATAGAGGGCTTTGACAGGAGTGTACAGTCAGCACCACAGGCAAGCGACCGTGTTCTGGCTGCCTTGGAACTTTCCCATTCCGATATGGCTATATCAACAGGGTATGCTGTAATTACTAACTCAGCAATTTGGATTGACGTGGTGGAAGGATTCCTCTACCTCGAGGAGCACAAGTTCATTACATAAGAGTGAGTACTGCTACCTTAACCGTCCAAATACTCCAGCTGACGCAGGACCTTCACCGCTGTAGAAGTATGGTTAGCACACACAAGTCTCTCATAACGAGGACGCAGTTACTGTATGCAGAGAAAAAGAAGCGGCTCGCTAATGCACTTTGCCAGCCGATACTTTCCCAAGTAACATATCTCAAGGATGCAATGGGCAAGGGGAAACTAAGCCTGTCGCAGGTAATGCAGCCAGCCCTTAGTCAGGTCCAATTTTCCTTGAGAAATTTACGCATATCTCCGCCCTCGCACCACCAGTTTTCCACGATTAGCAAGCCCCTTTGGATGCCTTTCCTAGTAAACCCCCCATTACGAAACTGAATTTGGCATAGGGACTGGCCAGGGCGCCCAGCTAGTGTGAAGTTAATATCTGTATCACACCAATAAACAGATGCACTGGTGTTTATCACTAATTCTATTTTCATTTGTTTGAAAACCGCCTGGGATCCTCCCCTGCCCCCTTATTCGAGGTGATGAAGCTAACGAACAACACTCACATTACCCACTACATCCTTCTAATCCAAGAGAAGGAATTTATATACGTTAAACTCTTAGCAGCTTACCTCTAAAGAGGAATAACAGGACGATGAGATACCGGATCCCGGCTGCGATACAATAACACGTAGGCAATATGCGCCTCACCAACCCCGCGAAGTCGCTTCACGTCATCCTCAGACACAGCCGCGACGTGATCGTCGTCAAAAACAAGCCATTGGTTTCCTTTTTTCCCCCAGTATACATAATGTCCAGCCTCCGCAGTACGCCCCTTATGGGAAATAACGCCACATAGTTCGTAGAAACCACTTTCATTGCACAAAATCTGTGGAACAGTATCAACAATGTTTGGTGCATCGTCGCTAGTCGGACTTGGGCTGCTGCGGCTGCGCTTACGTCTTTCCAGCTCCTCATCTCGGCGCTTCATTATCATCTCACGGCACAGCTTTTGTTCTTGCTTCAGGTCTTCCGTGAGGAGAGTAAAGAGATCAAGTGTGAGGGGGAACGTGATGGGTTTAAGTATTTTGGCTTTTTTTTGAACATCGCTTTTCCAAGAAAAGCGCACCATATGCACCACTACGTACTCCGGCAACTTGCTGATCCGACTCGTTTTAGAGTAAGACGCCTCACGCTGCAATGTTTCGTTGCTAGCATTCAGCTGCTCATTAAAGGCCTGCTCCAGACCTGCTTCAAGCATTTGTACTTCACCTGAAATATTGCAGGTCAGCATGGTGAAGGGCACATCACTTACCTTTCCTGGATCGCCTGAGTCTTCGGTGCAGACCATCGTTTGCTTCATCTTGCCTCTATAGAGATTCGCGCAAGATGGCGGTAGTGCAGCATCGATCTGCTGCAAAATAAAGTTTAGTACCTCTTGCGAGTCCTGCTGCATAAACATCCCATGCTCATCGCGCTCACCGAAGACGGGGTTAAGTTGCACAAGTGTGCTCCAAAGACTGAGGGGGGATACCGCCTCTTTAGTTTCCTCCATCGATGTCAATAACGTGCCTAGTTCCTTAAGGAGCGGGTTGCTACCAGAGTACTGGGAAAGACATTGTCTAATCTCCGGAATGGAACGCAGCATCTGGATGGCGGCATTTAAGTAACAGGTGTTGGCGATATTCCGGAGGCCGTTTGAGGTGGCAGACGTCTCACTGTGTCCCCCAGAGGCGTCCTCTACCGCTGCTGCCTCGACTTTAGGGATGGCAGTGCCCTCCGCAGAGCCAATTAGCATCAGTGTTTTGCCCGCTGCCACCCCCAGTTGCGAAAGGATGGCCCCGTTACCCAATGCTGAGGGCTTTAGGCCCATAATCTTTTGCTTTTCCACTGGAACGCGAGTAAGGGTGTAAAGCTGTTCCTTTAACTTCAGAAAGGTACTCGACTCGTCCACAGAGAGATCATACTCATTCTTGCCCCACTTCACTTTAATGCCGATCATGTTGTTTGAAGTTAAACTGTGCGAAAGAAACGGAATACCAATTCGTGCGTCTGTATAAAAGGTGCTTTCAAATTTAGAGCAAAACGGTTATACTTATAGTGGTGTGACTATTCAAGGCAGTAAGAAATGGTTTGATGAAAGTGACAGTGTTATTGGAGGGTTAATCAAAGCATTGCCGCTACGTATAACGTCTCAAGGTGAATTCATTTGTGTAGCGGAATACGATTTATGAACGACGCTGATTTGTATCCATGAAAGTAGCTACTTCTCTTTATATGCTCCATACGTTCACATGAGCAAAATCAATATCTGCTCCTTGCAGATGGACCGCCTTGCGTTCTCGGTGGCGGAGTCTGAGGTGTCCCCACAGGCAGAGGACAATTGTTTCCTCAACAGCTCGCAAAGCACATGCTTCCTAGCTTCACCATCCCAGGGAACACGTCTAAACCACTGGGTGTTGGTGATACCAATCAGGGCCTCTACTTCCTTTTGTTTCTTCACCCCATAGGACCAAGAAACAAACAAAACTTTAGCGACACGACTACGGTTGCGACCTTTGTCGAAAAGGTCCACACGAATCCAGCGAAAATGCAAGCCACTGCCCACAAGAAAGCATGCAAACCCCATATTTCTCAAGACGGTAAAAAGAACAACATTCAGTATGTATTCAGAGCACCTTGACTGATTTACAAGCGAAAGAGCGGTATAGTCCTTTGCTTCTGCGTCGCTTCGGCAAATATTGGTCTCCTTCACTATGATTTTGTGCACCTGCTCTAATATTTTTCGCGTACCTCTAAAATTGCGCTTGAGATCTACCTCCTCCATCACAGTTATGGTTATTTTATGAATAAGCTGCTCAATCAAAGTCGAAAACTCCTTTGAGCGTGTCTCAACGGAGGCCGTTAATGCGAGGTCAGTGCCGACCATTTCAAAGGAAGCGCTTATTAGGCCTATTGCAGACACTAAATCACAGTCCTCTGAATACAAAATCTTCTCCCATAACGCGCGCACCTCGATTGAAAAGACAGACTCAGAGGCTTCTTTCAAAAAAATGAAAGCATTGGTAATCACAGCTGGAGAATTCGCTGACGTCACGAAGCACTTTCGTGCAATCACTGCAAGATCATCGCCATGGTCAACATTCACACAAGACGGAATAAATTCTGCCCAACGTGCAGCTGCCACCTTTGTTGCATTAGCACGCACAACTGTTGCTATAATCCGTAGAGCTTTACGATAAAGCGAGCGTGTCAAGTTTGCTGAACTCATCCTAATCTAGGTTGGGGGTCCATAATGTCTGGATATGGAGAAATATGGGAAGACAAAAAGTATGCAGCGTGCAGCAGGTATGAAATCCGAAAAGACCACTCCATACCAACGTTTCAAAGGACTAAACAAAGTGGCTGAAACAGGAAAAGCCTCTCAACCCCCCCCCCCCCTCCCCCCAGGTATATCGCAGAAAATTAACTTTCTTAGCATAAAATTAAAGCTTAAAATCGACTAAATCCCTTGTTTTCGAGGGGGACTTGCCCCTGCCTTTACAGGTTAAATCCGACAACAGTCGGTGCATTCGTACCGATACTGCATAAAGGAAAAGTGGATCAACGATTCAAGCTCAGAGTGGTCCGGTCTTTAAGCGAGGAAGGATAGCCATAGACATAAGCTCCTGGAAAAGAAGCTTACACGCGTATGGCATAAGCACATGCGAGATTCGTGTGTCATTGTCACACCCTTTGCACTGATATCTGTGGAGCTTTGTGTCGGCAACGCAAATCGTTCCACATATATTACACACATGCACGGCGTAGTAGTCGCTGACACGGAAGAGGCGCTCTCGAAGCCACTGTGAGGAACCGTAGGAAAGCATGCAGTCACGCTCCATTTCGCCAAAACGAAGCCCACCCTCATGTGCGCGTCCTTCGGTTGGCTGACGCACGAGGGGTTGGAGAGGACCACGCGGACGGGCATGGATCTTATCCTCTGACAAGTGCTTCAGGCGCTGATAATACGTTGGCCCAAAGAAAATTAGATGGTCCAGTGGCAGGCCAGTGTGCCCGTTGTACATGCACTCGTTTCCATACCGCTGGGAACCGAGCTGGTGCAGCGCCTTGCCGAAGTCCTCGACAACAACCGAGCAGAACGGTGTCGCGTAGACCTCCCCTCCTTTGTAGCATGCCACCTTTCCAGCGAGTGTCTCGATCAGATGGGCAACCGTCATACGCGAGGGAATGGCATGTGGGTTGATGATGAGATCAGGCACAACGCCGTCGCGGTTAAAAGGGAGGTCCTCTTGACGAAATTGGATGCCGTTGGTGCCCTTTTGGCCGTGACGACTACAGAACTTGTCCCCAACGTTGGGTATCTTGATCGTGCGAATCTTCACCTTTGTGTAGCGGTCCTTGTTGTTAAGGGTAAGCATCACCTTATCGACAACACCCTTCTCCGTCGTCCTCGAGGTGACGCTGGTGTCGCGCTTCGTGATGCGGCTGTTGTTGTTCGATGTACGCTCGAGGTCTGTCTCGGAAAGGGGGACGGTTTTGCCCACAAGCACATCACCACCCATCACCGGCATCCCAGGTTTGATCAGTCCGTCTGTATCCAGCTTGGAGTAGTCCGCGCGCTTCATGCGACAAATGTTGCGATCGGGAATCTCAAACGATTCCAGTGCATCCTTCCTCTGCCGCTCCTCCTTTACTTTGTAGGAACGCCAGAAAGCACTTCGGAAGAAGCCGCGCTCGACAGCAGATCGACTCATGATGATGGAGTCCTCTTGATTGTAGCCAGAATAGCATGCAATGGCGACTACTGCGTTGTGGCCAGCCGGGAGATCGTTGCTACGCATGTAAGTCATTGCCTTAGTTCGAACCAACGGCTTTTGTGGGTAGAGCAGCACGTGCGCAGTCGTGTCCATGCGCATGTTAAAGTTAGAAGCGTAAATACCCATGGCTTGCTTACCCATAGCAGACTGATACGTGTTGCGCGGTGATTGATTGTGGTTAGGGTAGGGAATGATGGACGCGCAGATGCCAAGAATCATAGAGGGATCCATCTCGCAATGCGAGTAGTAGTAATTATTTTTAACATCGTTTGGAGTCATGGCGATCAGCAAGGAATCTTCTTCCCCGCAGTCGATGAGCTCGACATACCCTTTCTTAAGCACACGACTCCAAGAGATTTCATGCTTGCGGTTCGCCACCCTTGACGGCTCCAGTAGGTCAGCCATACCAGTTTTGCGTAGTTTCAATTGGCCCCTGTCAACGACAAAGAGCGGACGGAGACAACGTCCAGCGTCAGAGAAGACGCGAACCTCGCGATCACGGATATACCTCACAATACTGATTTCGTTGCTGAGCTCGCCGTTGCAGCGACGTGCGCGTAGCTCGCGCAGCAGACGCTCGGGGTTGCGATCGACACCTATTAACGATCCATTCACAAAAACGCGCGCAACCCGCACGTCCGCCATGTCCTCAAACCCTATTGAGTGAAATCCGTTGACACGCGCCTGGACCGTCTGAACCACATCGATGTGGTCCGTACCACGGGAAATGAGGCACATGAGCGAAAGATTCTTCAATAATCCAATCGACCCCCCCTCGGGCGTCTCCACAGGGCAAATATAGCCCCACTGAGTGCAATGCAAGTTACGTGGACGCGTGGCCTTGCTGGACGCTGCAATGGGATTCTGTATCCGACGTAGGTTGCTCAACGATGAAGAATATGTTAGCCGATTCAAGGTTTGCGCCACACCAGTTCGGATGTTCCCAGATCTCAGGTCTCCAAAATTGCCTGTCGCCAAGCAGCGGCGGAGCCCATCTGTAATGAGCTTGCTATGAAGAATACTGCTGAAACTGAAGCGGTCGCGGTAGCTTGCTGAGCGCATCCGCAACGTCTTGATCATTTCTTTCCGCACCTGCGAGAGGTACATCTGGAGCTGGAAGGTCAACAGAGCCCCTGCAACGTCGATGCGCTTGTGGCCCAAGAAGTCTCGGTCGGTGCTCTCACGTCGGCCTAGTGCAACCAAAAGAAGCTTGTGTACCATATACCCCATGAAGAGGCATTTATTGCGATTGGCAGAAGGATCTGTGCCCATATGTGGCAGTAGATCGCGCATCAGAAGGCTCTCTGCCTCCTGTTTCAGATTCGACATGCTGTCCTGGCGACCGAGGCGGCGACCGATGTAACCGAGGGCCTCATCCCGGGTGAAGATCCTGAGGGAACTCGCATCGGCGATGGAGCCTCGCAGCAGTTCCAACATGGCAGTGTCCTTCAAGTCGGGCACCACGGTTTGCAAAATCTCCTTATCAGTCACCATATCCATGGCACGGAAGAGCACGAACAACGGAATGGTCTCATCCATCTGGGCGACGCGGCAAACCAAGTTCTCAAAGCCGCCACCAGGTCCCTTACTTTTGTACTGCATAATTATCTGTAGCGTCCGGGGCTTGTTCAAAGAACCCTCAACGATTGACTTGACTTCACAAAGCAGTCCTTTTTGCCTTGAGAAAGTGTAGACCTGATTGGCGGCCTGACGCTCCTGTGCGATGAGCACCTTCTCAGTACCGTTAATCACAAAGTACCCTCCTTGATCATGAGGGCATTCGCTGAGGGGCGGCAGCTCGTCCTCATCCTTTCCTTCGAGGTTGCAACGCATAGACTTCAGCATGACAGGAATACGGCCAAGCTCGATGTTCTGCAGGTATGTATGGCGTGGTGTGTCTTCATTAGGACGGTAGAGCTGAACACTGAGGGCGACTTGGGCCTGAGCATCGTACGTCATGTCACGCAGACGGCACTCATTTGGAAAGAGCGGTGGCGCGTTGCTCTGCTTGTAATGGGACAGCTCATGCGAAGGGTTGCCGATTGCCACATCCTCAAGCGAGAAACGCGGCTGATCGGGCTCCTCCTCCAGACCCATGCCGGGATCGTACTGTTCATCTTGCATCGGAATCACCACAATCTCTCGGACCATCCGCGGGATACGCATCAGGAAGTCATTGTAGGAGTCAATTTGCTGGTGGACCAAGCCTTTCTCTCTAAAAAAGGAGGAAATCACTTCCCAAATATCTTCGCTGTCAAGAATGTTGGAACTGTCATCCTCTTCCTCTCGTTGCTCTCCCTCTGGGTTAGCCATCTCCCCGTAGTCCTCGGGTTCATTGAGCTGCAGCAACAACTCGTCATCCATCTGGATTACCTTATGCTCTACTTTAAAAAATACAATATTATGAAGAAAAAAACACTGAAAAAGATGACAACACCACAAGGGTTGTTTATATAGAAAAAGGAGAAAGAAATTATGATGCGGTCCATCGACACCATCACAGAGGTCGAGTGCCTCGTTTCACACGCAGTAAGATGTGGGGAGTCATAAAATGTAGCCAGGAAAAGAGTTGGTGCTAAACTGATGGGTGTGCATTGATTGATTTTCATACTTCACCTTTTCAGAGCATTAGCTCTTTGCTTCTGGATTAGTTGACACTATAGGGCACGTCACTGATCCTTGGGGAACTTTGAGCTCTGACCTCCTGACTGCCTCTCCACTGAAGAATCAGATGAGTCCAGAGAATAGTACGATGAGACAAAGCGGCGGAATTCGTCCGACTCAAGTGAAACAGGGTTCAATGCTTTATCTTCACCTGTTCTGTCATACCTTTGCCGGCGATGTGATTCCACCGAGTGTTTCTTCCGACCCCGAGGTTTGGAAGGATCTAAAACAAAAGCACCCCCCGTTACTGGGGTCCTAAACTTAAGCTTACGGTAGAGAACAACACCCAGCACAGCGCAAACAATGAATGTCACGCCACATAGAATGAAAAATACAAACAATGTCAGGAAAACATAACTAATCACAGGGTGACGCACCAACCAGCCAACTACGCCGCGGAGCTCCAGGAAGGAATAAAATGTCATGCGTAATAATTTGACGCGCTGTAATGAGTTGGAAGACCCTTCGTCAGGGTTTTGATAGACGGTAATATTCATGGCTCGCAGACGGCTCTGAAGTGATAAGGGAGGTGTAAAACGTTCGTAGAGGCTCACAGTGACAGCTACCTCACGTTCATGATCGATCCTCGGGAAAGGCGCAGCGGTAGCATCGATATACATCCGATGAAGTATCTGGGACCCTTTTAAAGGACCATAAAAGAGGATCTGGAAAACACACTTGGCGATCCTTATGGGCCACCAGGTTGGTGTGTCCCCTGTGCGCACATTTAGGGATATATATTTCCGAAAAACTACATCAAGTGTGGCCAAAGGTTGAGGAAGGTGAACATCCTCCGCAAGTAGCATGGTGCTTTCCACAACAATAGTGACATCACGCCCTACATCCTCACGTAAGAAGACAAATTGCATCTTTCCGTAGTACTCTGCTTTAGCATTGAATATTGGTGATTCTAACTGGAAGATTGCCTCCATATTAACGTCGCCACTGGGCAAAAAGACCTCTTGAGTAAGTCCAGATGATAGAAGCATGGTACTTGTAGCCAACATGCTTTTCCTATACCGATTTAGAAGGGATAATTTCATATCGGCGTACGCCAACTCCACAGCTTCTGGCGAA
>HF955124.1:13823-29881 GCA_000582765.1 Phytomonas sp. EM1 | reverse complement strand
TCACCTCGCGACGGCGGGGGGGTTTGTTTGGTGTGCAAGTGCCATGTTGGATGCTAAATTTCGTTCTGAATTCTGTTTTTGATTATTTTTGTTTAATTGATTGAAGCATATTTTTATGTCTGAAATTTTGTTGGTATTATTTAAGGCGATTTTAATCTTGTTTGTTTATATTCTGAATTTTGCTCTTTTATTTGTTAGGAATAAATGATAGGGTGTAAAGACTGTTTAATATTGATGTATTCAAGCGATTATTATAGATATTTGTTAAGTATAATAATTCATAGTTGATTTAATTTTAGTAGTTACGATTGGTTTTTTAACATAAAGAGTATTTATATATGGAAATTTGTATAGAAGGTTTGTTTAATCCTAGAGCTTAGGTTTACGTTTCCTAACTTTCAGCTACTATTGATGTTGGATAATTAACTTGGATGCTATGAATAAGAATAACTATTGACTTGAACCAGCAAGGAACGTGCATGAAATTTGTTTTTCTGAATCTACTCGTCAGTGTTTTCATTTGATGCTTCTTCAAAGAAGGGAACACTCACGAGCGCGGCGTCGTTTTGAATCCAGAGATCGGAATCCTCTCGATATCGTTGAAGGGCTTCCCGGTACTCCGATGGCCACTTGCTTAAAGGAGCAATGCCCTGCAACATGGACAGCCCGCAGCGTCGAAGGAAGGGATGTGCATGTTGGCGAAACTTTCTTTCCATACCTTGAATCACCTTCAACGGGTACTCCGCCGCATAGCTGGATAACTCAGCGACAACATATGCGGCCGCACCTGCGTGAAGAAGATTTTTTTCGAGCATCTCCATAAGGTGGGATTCTAAGAGATTTGCATTACCAAACAGCACCAGCTTACATATCAGTGTGGGTTGGCGGCGTCTGTTGATAAGACGCCTATACAGCTCTTCGGCTATTCGTTCCAATCGTGCGCTGCGGGCTAATGGTGTGTATCGCGGGCATTGGAGAAGTAGCATCTGGATGGCTGTGGCGATATCGTGATCGTCTGGCAGGCTGGCCAGACGCTCTGCAACTTCCTCGGGGGAGATATTACGATATTGAAGAATATGCCGCATTGCGAATTGCCCAAACCCTAAATTTGAATGACTTAGGAATCCAAACGCTTCCTCGATTGTGGTTCGATTTCCAAGGATATGACTCGTCGAGAGGCGTTTCATTGCCTCCAGCTGGACGGTGACGTCCGCACTCTGGAGGAGTGCGATAATAAGCTGGTTCATGCGCTCCAGTTGCCAGTTGTGATGCAGGCTACCATCATCAATGCTCAGCACCGCAATGCATTCTGCCGAACGCGAGCTTTTAACCCCATTGTCGTAAAAGTCCCAAACCTTCTCATGATCCAAGTAGTTACGAAACGCATCCTGCATGGCGAGCCTGACGTCCTTATGCATGCAATCGTCTTCTTTGCAAAGCTGCATAAGGCACTCAAGTGCGTTTTCGTCGGCAAGTGCACCGAGGAAGCGCACTAGATATTTCTGTGCGGATACTAGCTTGCATGTTTTTAGCGCGGATGATAGAATTTCAACTACATCGCGAACCGGGTAGAACCTTAGTCTTGAGGAAAGCGCCAGGGTAGCCTGACGCTCACGAGAATCTTGAATTGCATTCTTTAATTCTTCCAAGGACGCCGCGTCGCTCAGTTGACGGAGGGCAAACACCGCGGTATCGCGGGTAAAGAGATCTTCCTGATCGTTTTGTACATACTGCTGGAAGTCACCATCGATTGTGATGGAGGGAAACTTAGTGATATGCTCGAAGAATTTTCGTGTGGTGAAATACGAGGGAGATTCTTTTTCCGAATAGAATCCGAAAAGAATTTTCACCAGGGCGCGCTGCTGCTTCGATGTTAAGCGGTAGGCCCACATAGGATCGGCAAAAGCAAGATATTGATCCAATAAGAACTGCGACGAATCTGATGCATGGTATAGCGTTTCCAAGGATTGTAACCAGAAGTTGAACAATTCACCTTGCTGATACTTGTATAATACCATGCCGACGATCCTGTCCATCACCACACCTTTCGTATGCAGAATGTCAGGAACGATTTGGTAAATCGTTTCGTGGCGAAATGCATTGTAGTAAAATTCAAGCGTAGAGCTATGTCCTAGGGGATCATCCAGGGCCATGTAGCAATCATAAATGGGCTTAAGAATATTTTTTAAGAGTCGCTGTTTCGGCCTGAGCTCGTTCTTAATGCTGTTTGGCAATGCATGTTCGTTTTTTTGTATCAGTTCTTTGATTTTGGGCAAAAGTACTGAGAGAAACTTTTCGACGGAAGAGCAGGATAGCTTGTCTAGGCCATTTATCCAGCATATATCGCGTTTAAGGAATAGGAGGATCTTTTCCGCAGCGTACACCGGAAACTTCTCCGAGATCCGCACGAGGAATCTCTGCGCAAGCGTCAGGCTGTATTCTGAAATGTCTTTTGCATCAAAGCTATCCTGAATCAGTTTATCGATGTATCCCAGATGCTCCTGACTCCAGACATTCAAGGGAAGATCTGTGAGGGACTCAAACATCGCCGTTCGCCACGGATCCTGCTCATTCTTTTGCTTCAGGATGAACGTAAGAATGTCGATTATGTGCTCTGGATAATAGGCGACACCGCTAATCAGCGAGCCGGCGCATTTACGACGGATTTCCGGCTTCGGATAAGTTATAAACGGCCGGCCAAGTTCCCACGCCTCGTGGAATGGAAGCAAGCTGAGGTATTTGAGGCGCGTATCCAGGGAGCTCTGCAATTCCTTGAGATGAAACATCTGCTTCGCCGTTTTTTCTCGAAGAGCCCGGGATGGGATGTGGCGCGCTACTCTCATCGGTACCACGTTATTATTCTTTCCAACACACACGTGACGGATGACCTGTTTGTAAAGCTGCTCGCGTGCAGAGTTAGGAATCATGCGGAATAGATCCTCATCGATCCACCCCATTTTATATAATTCTACAAGAAGAGGTACGTTGCTTTGCAGCCTTTTTAAAGTGCGTCTTGAGTTTAGTCTTATCATAGAGATCTGCAACTCCTCTTTATGCTGAATCATGTATTCGAGCGTATCTATTGTTCGCACGCGGATGTAGATCCTGAGCGCACTTATCGCTTCTGTTTTGCGCGAGTTTGATACACTAAGTGCTTCCTTCATGAGTTTCATACCAAGGTCTACTTCTTTCTTTCGAGATAGTACACCCAACGCACTTGCCGCGGAAAATATTCTAGAGTCCACGAGATTCAGCAAAGCATTGTTCATCCCACAATCTTGAGCATGCTCAGTATCCACATCCTCGGGGTTGTGGTTTTCATTATTCATGCGCGCCTTGAGTTCAGTAAGAATTTTTACCATCAAATCAGGATACCGGACGGTCAATATGCGGAACACTTCATCGGGAAGCGCAAATAGATCGTTTACTGAAAGACTTCTTAGCTCATCTTCAGAAAGATGAGCGTGGAGCTTTTCCATCTTTCGAATGGAGGTAATTTTGTGAGCCTTTCGAACCAGAGACGAATTACCATCCCTTTTCTCTTCACCCTGTGCGGAGCGGTCGAGCTGTTTCTGTTCCCTATATAAGTCATGCATAATGTGGGACTTCCCACACTTCGTTATGATATTGTTCAGTACTGTGAATTGAATTGTATGTGCCTGTACGAGAACCTCCTTGAGTGCTTCGTCTGTTGAAACTTGGACCAAAGGGGTAGCCACCAGCTTGAAAATATTCGATGATGGATCCAGCACAAGCTTAGCGAGGGCCGTCATAACGTCTGGTGGGGGTTGACGTTTTTGCTCAAGGGCCACCGCGACCATTCCGCGGAGCGACATGGCAGCCAACATGCGCTCATAGTGCACTCCCGAGCGCGATAAGGAGACCAAAACCACTCTGAGGCGGTCGCCATGTAGTTCTCCTTCAAGCGCTGCGTCTTCACCTAACGTAAAGGGCCGCATACTTCGTCGGCCAAGCTCCACCATCGTTTTCCATCGCTCAGAAAAGGAAAGTTTCTCCAAAGGCTCAAGTAGATTATTTATGTCAGTATCGAATTCCATCCTTCCTCGTGGCTCCTGGCACAGGATATTAAAATCTATATGTACTGCTGAATTTGCTTTGGAAATAAAAAAATAATTGTAGTAAAGAGAGCTTTGCTATGGTAAATGGTACGAATAGGTATACAAAAGACCGAATGGCGCACATTCATCTGGCGGACGTTTTAAAATTGAGGGTACCCTCCCAGTGTGTCTTTACTGATGAAAGCCTGAATAGCTGATACTACTCTGCTTTAGACTTTTCAAGCATTATGCACATGTAGAAGATACCTTTTATACACCCCCTCTGTCTCCTACTGCTTAGGGAGAAATGCAACAAGAGCATGAAGGGTAGTTTTTTATAGCAAAAGAATAGACAGACTGTTTCATCGCCTCGAGATGCGAACAATAGGGCAAGAGGCCATTTCAAAAATAGAGCACTTTCCCGAAATCGTGCAAGCGATATACAATGACGTATAGCTCGCCTTATTAGAGAGTACGAATCCTTCAAACTAGCAACGATAGGAGTTAGGAATATCGCAACTGCCCTCCATATCATGCCCAAAAGATCAGACAATTATAAAAAAAGTTAGCCTGGGGTTAGCTAAGAGGTAGCTCGAGCATATTTTTCCTGTACCTGCTTTCCCATTACAGTGAACGAAACACCAGACGGACATGTAACTGAAACAGAGTAACGATGGGCTAGACGTAAGTTTACATACGGGAAAGGGCGCTGCGGCTAAATTTGTGTGTAAATTCCTGTTTGTGAAGACTGTACTATTATGAAATCTTAAAGAGCCGTATCACAATGTAAGAAACATCAGATTCACATCCCGTGATAGACACTGCATGATGACAAAGGTATGCATATAAGGAAGCATTCATCGATATTCATGTAAGGGAAGCGATACAACACCAGAAAAAGAAGGTGAAGAATGTAATAGAAATATTTGTACCTAAAAGAATAAGATATCATAAGGCCATAAATACTCCTGAGAAGGTTTGATAGGTGCGAGCAGCATAAAAGACACCATAAAAATGGTATCAAGAGCCCAGAAGCAGATGTAAGTGTACACTACTATGTTTACTCTTCACACGGGAAAGCTGCTCCATACTTATCATGTTAGTTATACTGACCTATTGCTACAAAACACGCCAACCAAGAATGAGTAAATTAAACAATTATCCAGCTCCCTGCGGAGATTTTTTGTAAAATTGCACCACTATAAATGCACCGGATAGTTAATGATACATGGGATTTCCTGATATTTATAGTTAACTATTCTGCTACTGTAGCAGTGTAGGAAAAAGGCTTTTTATTTTTCCACCCCCTTGATCTGTAGTGATGCGTTGGAAAATGAATTGTGGTGCTTGTTCTGATATTTTAAGCACCTCATGTAATTTCACCACAGTTGCCTGCTTTTGCCTTCCCTTCGTGTGGGGAATATGCAAGAGGGGGCAGGGAAATGATATTTTTTAACTAATCAACCCTAGAAATATACTTTTTGCGGATCTCCAGGGTCCTTTTAGGGCAAAAAACTTTTTATCTAGGATATACACAATGGTAGCAGCACTGGATGCTGCACACATCAAACAGAATGCGGACACCACAACCTCAAATCCAGCAGATAAAACGAAAAAACGACCGCTATAGACGTACATACCGCTGCACCAGTTGGTATAATACACCTTGAGCTCCAGTGCAAATTGAACGAGCGCGATGATGCACCCAGAGTAGCTGAAGACGACAGCCGGTATGATGGTACCTGAGAGCCTTAACCAGAGCAGTAATCCCGTAATGAATGCAAAAAAGTTTATGGAAACAGAAGCAATACTGATCCCTTCGATCGCCTTGAAATGTTTAACCAGAGCGGGGCAATTAAGATCCGAGACGTATACATAATATCGGGGTGCATGGGAAGTGTGATTCCAGTTAAAGTTACCTTCACGATGGTACCACAATAGAACATCGGACACTCGTTGAGTTATATCGTCTTTGTAAAACCAATGCGGAATAAAGCACGCCAATATTGATAAGATGAAGGCAACGAGGGTAGATAGCAAAAAAGCTACACTACAAATGCCTAAGGAGCGAGCATCCAACGGGATCGTGATGTTGTTCCCAGCAATGTAGGTGGTGCAAATTGTTATAACCCACGCCATGACGATTAGAACATAAGCTGTATGCGGTTCAAACAATCTCACGCGGTAGCTAGGCTCTGGGCAATCCGAAAAGCTCCAATAGTAAATGCTAAAGTTGAAAGCAACTGCTATTGAGAGCCCAACTAACGTGCAGCCTAACGACGCCTTCAGGGCTTTACGCATTTTTACATGTCCTTTCTTCAAAACACAGGCGACACTCAGGCCTAATGTTAGAAGGGCCAGGACAGCTGAGACAATTACGAATGTTTCCAGAACTTTTGTACGCACACGAATAGAGTAACAGTATTCATCTGTGTTTATCTTTGCGATTTCCGTGCCGTTCACCCAAAATACTGATTTGAATAGATAAACAATTCCTTCAATCTTGTAGGTATCTGCTGTTAGCTCCACGTATTGCCGTTTGCAATACCACGGAAGACCAATCGATGCCAAAGTGAATACTACGACAGGGATCATCAAGAGCAGAACATGTTTAGGGCCTAGTGAGACGTCGCGTGGTGGTGGTGGGGGCTTCGGCGGTCCCATCCAGCCATTTTCCTCATTCGAATTCTTATATTCGTTGAACGGCTGATTGTCGCTTGTTTCTGATACCTTCTCGTTCGGAGCCATCACTCTGGTTTCATCCGAATTATTTAACAATAAACAGCTATGTTCTTTATTAATACTATTATTAACCATGCTGTTATATTTTTTTTGATCTTAATACTTACTTTGATTTAGTTTTATTTCTACTTGTCACTGAATCACTTTTAGGTTAAATGGCAACGAAAGCTTGGTGAAGTGGGAAAGACAAGCAGGTAGACAATTTCACAAATTATGAAACATAACAAGGAAACACGAGGGTAGAGTACCACAACACATCGAATTTGTAGAACGGGTAAATAAGCGAAGAGCTTGTATGCGGCGTTGCAGTGTGTATTTGAGCAAGCAAACACCTGGGTGCCGTCGTAAGAGTTGAATCACACATGCATATAGACTAGTAAACAGGGAGAGTCAAAGAGGAAAGACCCATAGTTTGCCAAATTGATCCACAAAGGTTCACTTCAAATACAAGTTCCTATTACATGAGCCTTACACTCATAGAATTTGTGCTTCCTAGTCGTCATTACGCTGTCTTGTGAACTTTTAGTATAACCCGTCTCATTCCACCTTCTTCATCCATATGGGCTACTTCCTCGGTTGTGAGCCCGAACCTCGACGCACACTGCGCGAACTCGAGGGAGCCGCCGTTAGTGCCAAAGTAGTACACCTTTGTGGCGATAAATGCGACCCCCGTGACTGGACGTAACCAGCGCTGTAGCAGCTGGCTCAGCTTCCAACATGCGTCGTGGTCAAACGTAACGTCGCTGCCAAGCACGACGTCGCACCCGGCAACACACATGCCATCGGCTCGCTCTTCGTCACCGAAAGGATCAGACCACCCTAACTTCGCCCAGTCCCCATGAACCAACTGTACCCGCACCTCCTTTTTTGACACAGAACCCTCTTCACGGACCAGGGGGCAGGATCGTCCATTTCCCGCGATCGTCGCCCCAATGTTCGGCTTCACACACAGCTCCAGGACTTCCTTGTTGTAGTCCTGCAGCACCACGGTCCGTGCACCCACGCAGATCGCCGCCAGGGCCGGTAGTGCCTGCCCACAGCCAACCTCCGCGAAAACGAGGGAGGACACCTCACGGCCAAATACCCGCGTCGCATCCCGCCAGATGGGTTCCAGGGAAATCACATACCGCGCCAGGTCCGGGGCACAGGACCACACCTTAAGCCCCCCATAGTACCGCCCGGGGATGATATCCCGGAGCTCAGGGGTCGTCCTCGCGCCCCTGTCGCTGCCCGGAGCTCGTCCCTCGGATTCCCCTCCCGATAGGGGGGCATACTCCACCAAGCTTCGCAGATCGAGCGCGGTTTGATAATAAAGAGTGCACGCTTGGTCCCCTGATGCGGAGAGTGTTAGTGATAATGGGGAAGGCTTTCCACTAAACGCGGCGTCAGCCGGCTCGCCTTTGGGAGGATCTCCCGCTTGCCTTTTCGTTGCGCACGCACGCCACGGGGCGGTCCCTTTTCTTGGATGCTGATCGAGTGGTGGGGATGTCAAGGGGTAACAGGAGAGCCACGATTGCAGTACGTTTTCTTTAAGCGTGTACCATGGGAAGCGAGCGAGTGGGATTATATCTTCGACTTCTGCATGTGGCTTTGGTGGCGATGGTGGGCTGGCCTCGGCGTGATTATCGTCACCAAAGGAAAAGAAGAACCCAGCGTTAGTGGAAGACGACATATTCTTTTCACCACGCAATTTGAAGAGATCGTGAGACTCCCTTTCAATATTGGTCCGTTCTTATGGTATGTAGAGCACTTAAAAGGGAGTGGAGGGGGAAGGAGGAGGAGGGATTAATGCCAATTGGAAGTATGCATGTGATGTGTGCCACTTTGTGTGAGCGATAGTGGTGAGAGAGAGTGTGGGTGTGAGAATTCAGGACAATACACAATATTTGGCGTATTTCTGTACAGTATTAGAATTTGGAATTTCATCTAGCACTAATTTCGAAAAACCTTATGTTCTCAATTCCATCTTAACCATACGGATATATTCCATTCGCTACGTATACAGCCGACCCAAACTGAAAAATGAGCTGTGCTTGACCTGCTGTTTTTCAGCAAAATCGTACGATGTGTAGCCGCGCCCATTTAGCATTGTTTCGATACTCTTGGAGTACAAGTGATTCGTTGAACCGTTGTAGAAATCGTTTATGCTTCGTGGAAAGTGGTTGTTTAGGTAGCGTTGATATGCATTCTGAAAGCGAATAAACGGATTGCGGTGTTTTTGCCGCTGATAATATAGGCATCTGTCCGTCAGCGCACGCAGCGCATCACCGTCAACGCCGCGCTCATCGCTGTACTGCTTTACAGCGTCGTAGAAATGTCGTGAGTAGGCATCGACCTGGTTGAGCAAGTTTACTCCATCCTCGAGACCAAGCGCAAGCCCTTGCATCCAGAAAGGATGACAGGTGTGCGCTGCATCCCCAACCATAACAGCAGAGGGTAGGCCAACGGTGTTGAACAGATTTTCGCAAAATATAGTTGGCGTAGGACGGATGCACGACGTGAAGGATCTAAGCTTCGCATTGGGATCATGACGTGCTACATCTGCGAGAAGATATTTGAGAACGTCTTCATCACTTAGCGCTTCCAATTCTCCAATGGGCATGTACACCATCACAGAGAACCAATTGATTCTATCAATGCGAGGGAAAGCTGTACACATTGGGACTTGGTAAGCGGAGCAGACGTGGTAGGACTCCGCTGACGTCACTGGATTCGTCTTCCTTTTCCTTAGCCAGCGGTGAATGTGCTCATGGCTGAGGGTATCGCTTTGTAGAAGGAACCACTTCGTGCCCATGTCGATATCCGCGGGGAAACCCTCCACATCGAGGAGATCGCGCAACCTCGAGTTTACCCCCTCTGCACAGACCAACAGGTCATAGTCCACTGCGTCATCTGCGTAGTTGGCATCCCACTTCATAGAGCTGAGCACCAAGCTTGTATTCCGCCGTCGCTGAGGTTGCGATTTGACCCTCGCTACCACCATTGCTGTGCGGTCCTGGAGGCTGTTTGAGCTACCTCCATCTCCGGCTTGTCGGCTAGAAGGTGCAGCGACCTCTAACATTTGGTCCACTTTTTCTGTTGTCGATAGCACACTTTGCGCCCACGGGCGCACCACCACCTGCTGTCGGAGAGGATACGCAGCCTCGATGACGTGTTCATAGAAAACTTGTACATTATGGTTAGGAAGCTGATTGACATGGTCCGCAAGATAACGTCGCAGTTCGAAGAGGTCAATGGAAAGCATACGAACGGCGAAGGGGTGGTGCTCCACGAGGCCGTATGTCAACCAGTTGTTGTAGTCCCCTGGGTGGTCTAGGATCCCGCTCACGGGCACGCCCAAGTTTCGGATCATGCCTACCCGCACCCCAGCCATCTCCAGCACATCCACCGCGCGACGAGTCAAAACGGTGTATTCTAAATCAATAAAGGGATGTTGAAAGGGAGGGCTGGCTTGTGGTTCTGGACTACCCACGATACCACCTTCTCTACCACTGGGATACTTGCCCTGATGGGAACCTGTTGAGGAACTTGCGCCTACTTCCAGTGACCCTACGAGGGGATTAGCGCACAGTCTACTATTGCTCTCCTCGTAAGAAGTACCCTGGTGGGGAGCGTTCTGGCTGCCATTTTTTTCGCAGTTGTTGATGTCACTAGCATCGCTTTTAGTTCTCCCTGGGTAGATTGCATCCGTGTCTTTTCGCTCTTCAACAAAGTTAGCCCGTTCCGGGAGGCGAGGGCCCCTCTCCAATACCGTTGTATGCCAGCCTCGAAGCGCAAACAGTGACGCAAGCGTTAATCCCAGAACACCTGCCCCAGAGATGATGACATTGCCTTTGTGCGGGGAGGGCTTGTCGGCCACAACTGGCTGCCAGTGCTCACCTTTCACAGGGTATGCCCGGTTGCTCATCGTTTCAATGTAAAGGTCCCGGGGCAGCTCATTGGATTGAAGCTTACGTCCTGAGCCGTCGGTATAACGATTGGTGGAGCCTAGACAACGAATGCAGCGACGCAGCATAAAGATCTAGTGATAAATTTATCTCCGACTATTCTCTCGCTCAGCGGCGTGTACGTTTTTGGATCACGCAAGCGCCGATATTTCCTAAAAGGTCCACAAAGACCACCTCCTGCAAAGGATTCCATCAATGGGGAGTCAGAGAGAGAGAGAGAGAGAATATTGGAATTCATATACACATATATATATGGAAAGCGAGAGATCAAAAGGAGATTGCCTCGATAAGGACGTGCAACACCAATTGCTTTTGTTATGTTGAAGCATGACATTATATGATGTTTTGTTGCAATTTTTTTAAAGGCTAATATTGAGTCCGCAGATGACTAAAAGGTTTAAGATAACAAACATGGCGCAAAAAAAAAATGTGTCTCATTGCCATGGAGGTATTGTGCTTTCCCTTTTCAAATGCCGCTTTGTTTTCCTTTCCATTCCATTTCATTTCTTGACCTCGTACGATGCATTGACAAGGAGTTCTTCGACCTCGTCGATAAGACGGCAGCTCTTATAGGCACGCACTATCTGCAACGCGGTTGCCTCTGCGACGACCCTAGAGCGGCATGTGTGAACAAAGGCTTGCCACAAAACTCGGTGATTTTCGGCTGAGAAGTGCTGTGGACGCCGTTGAGTTACTTCATCTGTGGTAGCAACTTCACCGTGTTGGGTCCTGACGACTTCCACAACCCCACTACACAGAAACAGGAAATCCATCATCGCTCGCGCGGCGAAGTCCTCCTGTTCCCACTCGTGCTGCCCAAGCCCACGGGAATCCCGGGCGGCTTTTAAGGCGGAAAGAAACACCTTCACCCCTTCCACGCGCGAGTAGGGCTGACTCCAGAAAAGCCGGTAAAGATGCCGTGTCACCGCCGCATCGCCAACGGCGGCGTGGAGGAGCCGCACGAGGAGGTGTTGGGGCACCAACGCCACAGGCCGCACGGGGGTGCCGGGCCGCTTTCCCTTGTCAAGATGCAAGAGGTCGTGACACGCGCAGACCACCGCGACCAGCCCTTTCTTGACCTGAAAGGGAGCTGTGGGGCCGTTCCAGAACTCGCGTTTGGGGGTATAGGTGTAGTCCTCGAGGCCGGTACGGAAGTCCTCCCGGGGGTTCCTGGTAGTTCCCTCTTCCCCCTTTTCCGCGGCACCCCCACACAGGCGATCGAGGATGCCGAGGAGCATGTGATGCTGCACCGCCGTGGCGCCCCCGTGGGGGAGGGTGCTGAGGGACATCCGCACCGCCTCGATGGCGTCTTGGAAGGTCGGCGACGCCTCGATCACCGCCTCGGAGAGGGCCATCGAGATGAAGTGTTTCGTGTGTGGAATGTGCCGCAGAGACCAAAACACGCGCAGGACGGTTTCTTTCGGCAACAGGTTCGGATGATGGAGCAGGGCCGTGGTCCAAACTCTCCACGCCTCTTGGATAGCCTTCCCACCTGCAGCCCTTTCGATGGGCTTGGAGGACGAATTCGAAGCCGCCTCGGAGGCCTTCTCTAGCTCTGCCGCTTCGGGACGCCGCCTCGCAGGGAGCTTAGACTCAAGGCGCTTAAAGGCTTCATATTCGCCCGGCGAGGACTTCAGTAAACAGGAAACGGCCGATTTGACGGTCTCTTCACTCAACGACGCCGTATGCCCATGCGCAGTTTCGATGTGAGTGTCTTCCTCACCATCGACCCCGTGATCTCTTGCTCTGTTTCGCTGAAACCGATTCCAGAGTTCCGTTCCGTGCATCGGGTGAATAAGAAGCGTCGAAAAGGAGAGGAATCTCTGCATCCGCCCCAATTTCTCGTCATAAGTTGGAAAACCGGTCAACGGTGAATTCTCAAAGGTAGCCGAAAACACGTGCAGGGGACGCGCCAGGGCCAGTCGTTCCACATAGCGAGGCTGACGATACGCTTCTTGACGAAGCCGTGTGGTCGCGCTCGCAACACGGCCCCTCAGACTCCGCTCCAACGCTGAAAGAAATTTGATGAAATCTTCAAAGGCGCCTTCTCTCGCGTGTCCAAGATCTGCTGCCTTTTCGTCCGTTTTAGTATCACCACAGGAGGATCGTAGCTCAGCATGCTTCTGAGTGGTCTGAACTAGCGAGCTCGCGAAGGATTTGAATTCATCTGAAAAGCTCCCACTCCCGTTCGGTCGATTGAGCGACGCGAAAAGTGCGGCGACAGAAACGGGTAGAAGGCGGGCTAAAAATGACATCTCTTCGTCCGAGGTCCTTCCGCTGGGTTCTTGCGCCCGACGAGAAAGAAGCAGCCTCTCGCAGATCCACCGCAGGTCCTTCCACGCCCCTACAAGAATAGCAGTCTGCAGCCCACTACGCACCACATCGGCATTCTCCCACAACAAGGATGATTGCAAGGATCCTGTTGCGGTTAAATCAAGCAGGGCGGTGGAGATGGGTTCCCGTACCATCACGTATAAATCACGCAGGATTGATTGAGTCCGCGCTTGATCTGCCTCAATCGAGCGCAGCATGCTTTCGGTTGTGCTGCACTTTTCTCTTGATCGTATCCCTGTCGTGTATGGTGGGGGTTGTTGCCTCAAAAGCTTTTCCAGGCGTAGCTCAACAAGGCAGCCTTCCAGGGAGAGGAGGCGAAGAAACGCCATCAGCGGCCGCGTTACGTGCGCGAGCCCTGCCGACGCCCGCTGAATCGCGCTCGCAGCAGGGGTGGGAAGCGGGCGATCGACAACGCCCACACCAGTGGATTCCCCCTTTCCCACGCGCATCGCTTCTTCTGAAAATCGCTCCACCAAGGGCGTTTCGAAAAGCAGCTCATGCACATGATATTGAACAAACTTGCACCACTTTTTCAGGGATGCCATAATGGCTGTGGTGGAATAGTTTCCATCTTTGTTTGCTCCATCCCGGTCGATTGTGGGGGGTGGGGAATCTTGAGGCGTCTGCGCGAGGCTACACATAGGGTAGATGCTCGTCATCACAAATGGCAATGAGGACCCTTTTTGAATGACGTCTAGACAGAGGATGAGGCTGTTAATCATCCAAAGCGCGTCTTCTTGTTCGTTCCTTAGATCGGCCTCTTCTTCTTGAGGTCGAATACTTTCATTGGATTTGTCGGAATCATAGAGACCAAGGCACTCACGTAAGATGAGCGCCTCCAGCTGCTCTTGGATATTTAAATCACCCTGCATGTGTTCGATGGTGCAGAAGTGAGCCTTGGGAGATGAAGCCTCGCGTGCGTGCCGCTGAAGATCCTTTATTTCAGTACGAATCTCGTAGAAAATATCCTTCCAACTTTTTGCATGCAACCCTCGATGTGGAGGACCGTCCTTATCAATCCCCTGATCTGGGATGGGGGATCGTGGTGTCTCGGTTGATAGAATGCGGTGGAGCTGCTCACCTGGCGTTGCGCGCTTCCTTAGTGGAATACCCGGTCGTTGTCTATTCGCATGGATTGGCATCTCAGCTTTGTAAAGCACCTGCTCACTGTGGTCGTCGTTGTATTCGTCTTTATGTCCAGTGGGCTGCAGAGTAAGTCGCAGCACAAGGTTCATCCAATAGAGGGTTAAATTTTGCGATTGTGCAGCTACCGCCTCGGATTTCACATGCACTCCTTCGTTTTTCATGATATCAGTCGAGTTTGAGGGATTCTTCCGGGTTGATTCACGTTGCATCGCCACCCGAAGCTCTTCACGAGCTCTCTGCGATCGGTTCTCTGCCTCTCTTGATCTGTTAATTTCACAGAGCGTGGTTTTCACCTCCTCCGACAGCTTATCCCCGGCGATTGAAAGAAGACACTCTAACTCGACCTCCCCGAGTGGCGGCAACGACTGTTCAGGAGATCCCTTGGATGAGGAAACCCGTGCATCCTTTCCTTGCCCGCTCGTAAACGCGAGGGGGGGAGGGGGGGGTTCTTTTCGAATCCGAAGATGGCGCGCCTCGACCTCGGGAAAGCACTGCGAAAGCACCTCCACCGCGAACCCGCGGGGTAACGCACTCCGCAAGAGGGCGCGCACCTTTAAAGCCGCGCGCTCGGGTGCGCCGGAGCGCCGCCGGAGGGCGGGCGCGGGGTGGAAAGGAAGACGCATGCCATCCAACCGGGGGGTTTCTTCTTCGCCCTCCCGCGAGGGCGGCGCCCGCGCTCGCGCCCCGCTTTCGAGGAGTTCCACAAAAAGCCGCTCGCCCTCGCCGCGAATCCACGCCAACCCCGCCTCGACCTCGCCCTTGGCGAACAACCCGTCCTGGGGGTCGGACCGAAGCGAAGAGGGGTTGGGGGGTTCGAGCGCGCAATCCACGACGCCTCGCGTGGCTAAAAACCACGTGATCGCCATCCGACGAAGCGTCGGGGGCGCAGCCGCGGGGGGCAAAACCCTCGCGAAGCAGCGATCCACCCCGGCGAGCTCCTCACGCGCGAGACGACGTTGCCGCCACCACGGCAGCAAACCCCGCCGTAGCACGAGTGGGAAGGATAACAAGAGGGAGTGGATTTGCTTCTCCACCTCCTCCATCCCCCCAAACCACGAAGAGGACGACGACGGAGACGAAGACGAGAGCGTTGGGGGCGACCAGAGGGCGGGCGCCAAACACACCAAAGCCGCCGCGACGACGGTCTCGTCGAGAAGCGAACCCGGCCTCAACGCGGTATCGCGGCGGCGCTCCTTTCCCTGCGACGCGCCGGCCTCAACCTCCTTTGGGGGTCGTCGGAGCAAAAACGCGAGCAAAAGGGCCCCGTTGCTTGCGGACGCCGCGAAATCCCCACCACGCGCCCGCGCGCGATACCACCGATCCACCTCCGCAATGTGTTGAAATGCCTGAGCCAGGCAAACCTTCACGCCTTCCCGACGCCCCCACGCGCGATCGCCGTGGAAAAAATCCAAGGCGGCGAGGAAATCGTGGTAAAACCCCGACGAGGGCGTCGCCCACGCGAGCATCCACGGTAGGAAGGCCTCGATGACCCCTCCACCACCGCCATTTCGCCGGCCATCCGCCGGATTGGATTCGCACAGCTCCACATACGAAAGCTTCCACGCGGCCTCATGGAGGATTCGCAGCTCCCTCGCCCGGAGCTGGGCGTACGGGGCGGTTGGAAGCCCCGTCATGGCGTCGATTCCGCCGGAAATCGCGCCGCCCGTGCGATCCTCCACGAGCGCGCAGGTGATCGCGTGCACAACGACGAGAAAGAAAGACGTGAAGGGGTTCGCCCGCGCGGGGAGCCCCCCCCCTCCCCGTTGGATCCCGCCACGAGCTGAAGGGAACGGCGAAGATGCGCGACGGGGGCTTGATCGTCTTCGTTGGC
>HF955122.1:18808-43786 GCA_000582765.1 Phytomonas sp. EM1 | reverse complement strand
TTTATACACATAAAAATATTTTATACACATAAAAATTAATTTATACACATAAAAAATAATTTATACACGTAAAAAATAATTTATACACATAAAAATTAATTTATACACGTAAAAACTAATTCAGAGACAATAAATAATTTTCACACGCTCATTATATATTTATGATGTAATTTAATTTCGTGCCCATATAATTATTGTAATTTGAATACAATATAGTAATATAAAGGATTTATAACGAATTTATCTTATTAGTGTTGGATATTAAATTTGGTGAACGATTAATGAATTGTTAAAAAAAAATTGTAATAATTTATTTATGCCTGGCGCCTGATTAATTCCATTCAATATACGTGTATAAAATGCGTACATAAAATGTCAGGCCTGATTAATTACACACTATATGTAAAATCATTTTTTATGATATTTACGATTATCCGGCGCCATTCATCGCGTTTGTTTGCCATCAGCTGTAGCTCGCATTATTTATGGATGACATATTGAATAATAATTAATATTTAATTGGCGGATGCTGCCTTATTGATAGCCTTTATATATTGATCTTTGTCAATATTGTTTATTATCTTATTATAGATTTTATGTTTTTTATTGACATTTTTTGGTATACGATCCTTTTGAAATTATCAAAATTAAGTAAGTATATGTTTTATTTGCTTCTGAAAGTTTTTAAAAAATATTGTTATTGTTAAGAAATTTATTAGCGTTATATAGTTTTTTAATTGCTTTATCTATATAATATCGGGTCTAAGCATTATTTTATTTATATATACGAGTTTTTTTTTGGCGGTTAGTGAAACATTATATTTACTAAATAAGGTTTTACCTCTAAATTATATAATAAAATGAATTTTATTATTTATTTTTACTATTGATCTATTCTTTTCTATTGATCAATTCTGAATAATCAATGATTCTTGTAAAATTACATTCTAGTTAATCTTATATATAACTTTTTACACTATTTAAAGTACTTTTTTTATTAAGTACTGAATTTTTTTATAATTTACTAAAATAAATAGTATAGCAATGTTTTGCATTGCCTTTGCATTGTGTTACACTGAGGGGTCCTGGGTTCTCATGGACGTCTCAACAACGTAAAAGCAGGGCTTGAACGCCTTTAGTGTATTTGAAGCTGTATCTGGAGACCAGATAAGCCTTAACAGTGTTCAGTCGGAGTGTTTCGTCCGCTTGGGCGGTCTCTGGGGAGGCCCTGCCGAATGCCCTACCAGTGCCTATACATGCCTACATGCCTCTTCCTGTGACAGGAAGGTGCGCAGGCACTTAGCTTCACCAAGGAGCTACTAGTCCGCGGCACCCCGAAGAGGTGGCTGGCATATACCCCGGAATGTTTGTCATCATAGTATATTTCAAATCTGTGTAAAGAAATATACTTTATTTCAAGGGGATTTTTAATTAAATTTTACTTTCTCCAAATACGATTGTCATGTTGGGTAAAATCTACGTTTAATAGAACAGCATAAATGGTACAAAAAGCTTAAACCTGAATATATAATCTAAAGTTGCTCCATTTTTTCTACTTTTAAATAGGGGACATTTCTATCGAACAAATTTGCATTCCTTCCGAATCTCTAGCCTTTTGGGGCATCGGCAAACTGCTTTTAGTGTCCTTTGTGGATGCAAGTTGATAGAATAAACCTCGCGCCGGCCTTTTTGGTGCAGAGCCATTGGGGGAGACATGGAATTTTCGATTTTTGTTATCATAGAGAACTTAGTATCAACTTTCTATCTCTTAAGGGTGGGGTTTGAAAATTTTTCTTTTTCCAGGCGGCGGGGGGTATTAAAGAGAACATTCAGTGGGTAAATTTTATGAAATGTCGAAATTCTTGCTATCTGCCATTTTTTCATTAAAACTCACAGCTTATGAATAACTAAATCAAGGTTCGTTTTGAGTGAAATTAGATTTCCAGTTGCGGATGGAAATGTCTTTATTCCCCCCCCCCCCCGACCACTATATTTTTTTGGTTTCGGTTTGAACACGGGTTCCCCCTTTTTGAGGAGTTACTATATTTCTTTTTTGGGCCTCACCTTAGGATGGGGCCCTTCCATTTCCATTCAGGGCTACTCGTTGTTTAAAGTTTCAGTGGAACCGCTTAAGTTCTCCTGTGTCTTCTTGATCTCATCTGTTCTGACTACCGTGCGTGTGGGGACCTCTTCAGAGGTTTTTCTTGACAGTTTTGTTTGGTTCGCTTTTGTATCTTCTTAATTTTCATATGTGCGTTAAGGAACTTCCTATCTGGATACATGCCAGGAATCTATTGCGCTTCCCTTAGACAGACGGAGTGAACAAACTCACATGCAGTTTTTTTCTGAAAACAATGTTTCAAGGTCTACAACTTATTCAAATTAACTGCATAAATGATCATATTATAACTCCTGGAGTATATAAGCAATGATAGGTATTTAACTGTATACGGTTACAACTGCTTACTGATCAGGTTACCTTAAAAGCATTATATGTATGCTTATACGCTGTGGTAATGTTAGTATATGCAATTTGGGGATGTCTTTTCTTGATATTGCAATAATGTGCAATTTTTCGTATTGATAGTCAAATACAATTTCTACCATTTGTTTTTAGCTTTAAGATTTTACTAATACTCTTTTATCCATTAGTGAGTTATCCTTTTTGGTATTATTGTTTTCTTCTAGTTTGATATTTATTTTTATTCTTTTTACAGAATTTATAAGCGTATTCATACAATATATTTGTGTGATACAGAAAATGGGGTGCAATATGGAAAAGATGATTCCTTCCATGGAGGAGCGAAGGACGGTTTCTCAGCGTAAGGAAGCATGGGAGGGAATCAAAAATAAACTCCCTGTTATGAAAACTTCTGAAGGCAAAGCTCTTCGAGAGGAGCTCTTTAGTGTGCTTCATAAACAAGATGCCGATACGATCACTATGGATGAGATGCTGAAGGGTTTAATTGATAAGCTTCATATGGATGAGTTCACATCTCGCTTAAAGTATGTGGTTAGGCGTTCCTTTGGTAAAGTTAAGAAATTACTTGGAGATGAAAGAAATCCTGATAAGGCAAGTTATCGTGAATTTTGTTTAATTATTTCTTACATCTACTTCCGCTTCCAGTTGAGGATTATGCTTGATGATCTTTTTCCAGAGGGCAAGGAAGTGTTCACTTTTGATGACTTTCAGAAGGCCGTTCCGAATCTTAAGGAGTGGGGTTTGAGGATTGGAAGTGCCTCAAGGATTTTCAAAGATATTGACAAGAAAAACAAGGAGTCCATAACCTTTGATCAAATTTCATCGTGGGGTGCCGGAAAGAAGCTGGCCGAGGAGGGCGACCCCGACGAGTTCGAACACGATCAATAGTTGTTTTAACAAGTTTATTACGTTGTGTCCTTATGAGGACTTTAAATTCTATTCATATTTATTTATTGTTCATGAATTTTTACTAGTTTAAAATATCTTTTTCAACCACGTGTGCTGTCAAATGTATGAATGTTTTTATGTTAATTTGTGCATACCTTTCGAATGGTTAACAGGAAACAAAATATTTTCGTGTGTTAAAAAAATATCTTGTAGTGAAACTGAAAATGTAGCACTACAAAGACTCTAATAAACCGAGGGACATGCTATTGACTAATACCCGAGTATTTTAGATCTGACGTCATTAGTTATATCCTAAGCTATTAGTTTATATTTATTCCATGTATTCCGAAACAGCATCCTTTCGTATAATGTGTTCTCTGGATATTATATTAGTCTTTAACTATCTGTTCACAATGCAATATCAGAAACGTATGTATTTAGTCCTTTACATTCCATACTTCTGTCTTGAAATTTAGAAACTGTAAGTCAATTTTACTAAGCTCATACAATATCAAATAGTGGGATATAATGTGTCTAGACACAGCGATACTGTGATGAAGGCCATAAAGTATTCGGTGTTGAAAAGACTTGGGTGAGAATCCGAAAGTGTTTTGCACAAAATCGAAGCTCATGAGTTAAAAGTTCGTCGTATTGTACCATTGAAGCAATTTGTCAAAAACAGAGACATATCGATTGTTGTGTAGGATTTATACGAAGGGCTCAGACAAGAGTTATATTTATGAGTCCTCACTTCACAAATGAAATGTGCTACTTGTTAAATAGTGAATAAGGCTAAGAGTATGTTTAAAATAGCAGGACACTGAAACTGACGTTGAGTTGTACCTGTGTATGTGCTGCATTTGTGACTACTTTGGGCAGTTTACTATGACAAAATCACTGCTTGCAGTGATGCAGTGTGCAACCTGAAGGAGATCAAGGAAGCAACACCTTCATTTTAAACGCTGTGTTGAATTTCATAAGCCTTGACGAAATACTCAACAAAACTAGTGACTCTAGCAGTGACCTGATTGCACTTGGCAAATTTGTCCTACAGGCTGCTTTAGAGAACGTATGCGCTTATGGTGATTTAGGTCACTTTCGTGAGGCTACTTCTCAAAATACTTCACATTGATGCGTACTATGAATACTTTTCATTATGTGTCTAATTTCGTTGTCCTTTTTTGAAATATCTATGCTGATGGCATAATATATTCTTGTTTCCAAGCTAATTTTAAGCCCTGCATTGTTATTTCAATGCTTAGCAAATCGTATTACAAAGCTAACTTAGTCTTGCGATTTCAATTATGAACGTGGAAGTTCAATTCATTCTACGTTAAGCGTTATCTCGGAGCTTATGATTTGGTAATCTAATAGTATACATGGTAATGGATTTCTCTCTCTCTATGTATATCTGTAAAGGGAAAAGCATTTGATATACAGCTCGTAGGAAAAAGACTCATGCTAGATGTTTGGAAGCTTAGTGTCGAGTTATCTTCCAGGTGCTTGTGACGATATGTATGACGATTAAGGACTCATAAAAATTATATATATATATTATTCGCATAAACGTATAGTAGCATTGGTTAAACTGATTATTTTTTTAGTTATGTCATCCCCATTTTATTACGCTGCATTTTTCTCGACGGAGTGACTTTACTTAAATTCTGACCTTTTAAGTGTAAACCTCGAGAAGTGCAAAATCAATTCAACAAATTTGCAATGATAGTTGAGTAAATCGATAAACCCTATTCATTATTGTCTTCAATACGTTATCCAGAATGTTTATTACTTCTAGATTCTTAAGAAATAACAAGTGTAGAGTAACATTTTTTTAAATCTGAAGGTAATGAGTTTTTTTTTCATGGAAGACAAATTTGCACTAGTAGTGTGCGCTACCATTTTGAGAGGCTGTTTAGCATACTTCAGGTGTCAATATTGGAATAAAAGTTTCTGAAAATAGAAAGTCTGATACGAAACGTTGTGTAGCCTTACAAAACACTCTTAGGGATTCCCCCATGCATGTGTGTACGGAAAGTGAAGCCTTTTTTTTGTGCTTTAATATTATTAATTTACCGAGTCACTCTTGTAACGTTTCCTTTCTTGGGATCAGTAGAGAACTTGGTATCAATAATGACCTTGATGATGAAGATAAATAATTCATAAGCAATAGGTATTAAAAAAGGCTCAAGGTTAAATTTTTAGCATTGCCAGTGCATTTTGCCTTCATATTATTATTTATAAATATATATGTATGCTCTATTTTTTAGTACTATGAGCGATTTTATCAATTGTATTAGGACTTATTGGTAGTACAGGATAATAGGCTTGTCCCCTTTACTGCATGATCGTCAAACCCCTTAAACCATCCTTCTATAAAGGGCGTGCAGGTCTTTTCATATATTTGCAATTGAAACATTAAGCTTTTATTCTATTTCTTATCGTACGTATTATCCAGCAATACAATTTCAAAGGCTTGAGGTATCATGCACAAGTTCTATGCTGCTGTGATGTCTAAAGGAGCCGCCGCTATTTACACGTAGCAAGGGTACTTAATAGAACACGCATTCCTTACAAAGCCCATAAGTTGTACTCCCTAATATAATCTATACTAGTAGGAGCAGCCTAAGAAAGCCTCTGACTTGATGAAATATTGGGTTGTTGGGGTAGATAAGCGCTAACAGTATTCAGTCGGGGTTTCCTGCTCAGGTACTCCTCAAGAGAAGGCCCTGTCGTATGTCCTGACAGGCATTCAATATGTGTAGCGAAGTAAGCAAAAGGAATTTTTTATATAAATTTGAAGCTATATTTATCAAGACTAGCAAATCAAGTCTATGAGGCGTAATTTGTATAAAAGATGGACTATAAACTAGCCCCATAGGTTTTCGATATATGCATTACCGGCGCTTAGGTTCGTCAGCCAAAGGCTACTAATCCGTGGTATCATGTAGAGGTGGTTGGCGTTTGCAACGACCAAAGACGTATCTTTGACAATTTTACAACTGCTTGATGCATTATTGTGATGATAGCTAATTATTATTGTTTATAAACTCCATTATGCGTTTTAATTGAAGTTCTTTTAGTTTTTTTTTTAATATAGTTTATGATAGATTTTCTGTTTTTATTTTTCTGTCGCCTGGTTTATAACGTATTTATGATATTTTTACCGATACATTATACTTGATAGAAAATAACGGGAAGGCTTTTTTCTCCGTTAAATTGCTGCTTAATAATGTAAAGCCCTGAGTTCATTTTTATGTCTGCTTAGTACACATTTTGGCCTTACTGTATTTGAATTTCTATGGCTTGATTTTAATAAATGTCTTTCCTAGTTTATCACGATAATCGCATACATAACCTCACCATCACCAATGAATAAAATATGAGATGCGGCACATACATAATTGAATTTCAAGATGACTATAAAGAATTCTAGAAAATATTAAATACAAGCCAGCAGGCCAGACCACGCATAGTTCACATGGGCATGTTCTCCAAAGAGACACTATTTTTAACGCTATCATCTAGCACACAATTCGTAGAGATGGAGGAGCTTTTAAACATTGTGTTTCCAAACGCCACAGACATACCAGAAGCTTGATTGAGGTAGCCTTCCATTTCTTTGCTATGGTTTTCTGAGGTTAGGTGGGGGTTGTTTGAGTTATTCACACAGGTGCAGCTAAATGTGGAGTAGGTATATGAGTTATTCAGTTTTTTTTAAAAAGACGATTGGGCTTCTATTTCCCACACATTGGCTCGATGGAATTTCCAGTTGTGGCTCGTACTCATTCTGAGTTTCATTTTTAAATACCAGCGGTTTTTCAGGAAATACATGCTATTTCCAAGCCTGCGTCGGAGTAGCTGTAAAGTGTCAAGAAAAGTACCTATGGTCTAGATCAATGAGCATTAGAGGGTTGGTTGGTGTTTATATGTGTCAGATAATGAGTCTTTGCACACAACTTACAACTTTTTATTAGACATAAAAAGTTGACTGAGCGTCTTCTACAAGACTTTAGCCTCAGGACTCCTTTTTTCCCCACATATGACCTTAATACGCTCGGTGATTCTATTGCTTTTAATCCCCAAAGCGTGGTGTCAGCAGTCAGAAACCTTTTTCTCTTTTCATTCAAATCTCTTTTTGCATGCTGGCTCTAGAGTTCCAACTGGAAGTATACCATTTATAGCGCTGACTGAGTGGATAACTCTTCTCCAGGATTATGCTTTTATAGATTTGAGGAACATTTTATCGATTATACTTTAGCATTACAAAATCGGAACTCCTTAGTTGACCTGAAAATACCCATGTGATGACTCAACGAAAACCTACCAGCGTGGAGGTCACTTTTTCATCATCTGGATTGGATTGAAGTCATTTTGGGTGGTCCCAACCTAGGCAGAGGCAAAGATGGAGAGAATTCAACACTTGAAGAGGGCAAAGAGTGTTCCCTTAATACGCTTATCTATTTCAACGTGTTTCATTCATTCATTTAATTTAGGGAAGTAACCGGCGAGGGTTGCTTTAAGTTATTCGTC
Organism: Phytomonas sp. EM1; assembly: GCA_000582765.1. Taxonomy (NCBI): domain Eukaryota; phylum Euglenozoa; class Kinetoplastea; order Trypanosomatida; family Trypanosomatidae; genus Phytomonas; species Phytomonas sp. EM1. The sequence continues at coordinate 35,886 of HF955122.1, read as the reverse complement.
CTTTCTGACGTGCTCATAATAAAATGTCAAGCCTTGACTTTCAAGTTACTCTAGATTCGTCTGATAGATGAGGTGATGACTGTTGTATCCAGTCGTGTAGTGCTTTCGTCTATAACCCTAGGCTTGTATTCATTTTCATGGACTTTTTCAGGCAGCTGTACGTGCTTAAAAAGTAAGCTTTGGCTGTTGGACTTCACTCATGAATTTCACAAATTTTCCAAATGCTATCAACAAGTTGCCAAAGTGCAGCAATTAAAGTTGATCATTCACTTCTTTTTGATTTCGGTTAAAATGACATTTTTCAACTTTTTGGCAATACAAGGGGCTCGAATGAACCTTCAACATCAGTTGCTTTACTGGATCTTTATGAGTTTGTGCTATAGCAGCGTTTTAGAGTTTTCCGTTCGTTAGACGAATTGAACCATTTCTTGTGGCTAGGCGATTTTGAATATGTGAATTGTATCTGTTATCGATCAGGTGTTTTTTCAATTTTCAAGCTAGGTCTTCTTTCCGTGATGCAAGGGTTATTTCTACGCATTTAATGATTGCAACAGTGAGTTTGTCACTGTGCTTGTACTTGGTTTATACGCGACGTTCCATGTGATCTATTTTACAGTTTGTGCAAGTACGTGCTACTTTGCTCATTGCAGTTTCAGAGGAAGGTTTTTTTTCTAACAGGGAAATTAATAGAAAGCTATGCGGTGTGGGCAATGGGATGTATAAAGACCACAAATTCAGTTGTTGTGGAGGGGTCGATCTTCTGTGAACTAGCCTGCACTCAGTGACAGTACTTCCTCCTCGAGTTCATTCATCATACTCTCATTATTTTATATATATATGGAGAAGTCAGGGGGGGAGTGAGGGGGGACACCTCTAATTTTGTCAAATATGAAGATGGATACAGGTCCGTGGCTAAGCTTAATGCTTAAGCAGGGGAATTCTTTTAGTACACTCTCACGTTTCTCCCTGAAAAGTCGAGTGCTTCGTCATCTTTCGTTGATAAATTTCTAAAAATTTTCCAGGTCAGCAAATCCGCTTCTACTGATTCTGTCTATGATGTATACTTGTCAGCTTCATCACAAATGGCATATGCTTACAGTATTTGCATCAAGTAAATCAACAGTCTCAGGGAACTGCAGAAACAAGAATTGTCGAGCTTCAAGAACGTACCAAGAAGCAATTAAATGATTTTTTATGCATATTTTTGTTTATTTTTTTACTCTATTATTCATTAATTCTCTTTTGTATACAAGGGTCATTATTTATTTTTTATTTGATAGTCGTAATATCTGTAGCTACAAGTCATGAAGATTAAGAAGAAAGAGTTGCGCAAAGGGCTGGCTCAGCTTCCTATCAACTACCCAGACCCCGAAATTCTGCCCGATGCTTTACCAGGTGGCAGAATCGACATGGAAGCTGAAATGGTTCAGGTTGAATTGCTCTGTAAACGGTTAGCGCATAACGAGGTGGCGGTTCGTGATGCGGCACTCGCGGAGGTGCCAAGGTACCTCACTCGCTTGACTGTAGGAATGGAGCAGATGGAGGAGTCGTATGAGGAGGAGATCTTGCAAGTCCGCACCTACTTTACCGAACACCCCAAAGCCGTTAACCCCTATCACTATGATAACGTACCTCGGGCACTGGATGAATTTCGTGAAAAATTTCAGCAACGTGAGCGAAAAGAGCGCCGGCGCATGGCGTTAGAATCTTTGCACTTGCAGCGTAAACGGGAGCAATTAGAGAGAGAATCGTGGGGGCGATTTGACGTGGACGTCGTTCCCTCGTCTTCTACTGAGGTTACCGAGCGTGAAGAGGGGAAAGCAAGGGTGACAACTAGCGATAAGTACGGTTTGGCTTCTAGCGCTAATGGTGCGTTGAGCACTGCGCAGGAGCATAGGGAAAGGTACCAGACGTGGGTGTTGACGTGGTCTGATCTGGAGTTGGTCCTCCTGAAGCTCAGTCGTGGGATCTTTTTCTGTTTATGGCATTCGGACAAGCCGTTGGTGCAGTTGGAATGTGCTCAGCGTATAGCGAATTTGTTGCACGCTCCTCGCACGATCCGCTGCAAGAACCTGTTTTATGGAGCTATTTTTCGTGTTCTGTCGAGGGAGTGGCCAACAATCGATCGGTATCGTATGGATAAGTACTTGGCTCTGGTGCGTAAGCTTATTTTCGAATGGATCAGTCTAATCAAGAATTTAGAGGAAACCGAGGAGGCTGTTGGTGGTCAGGATGAAACCCTGTATCTTCCTAGAAAAGGAAAGACTGTCTCAGCAGGGGTAGCCATGGAAAACTTGAAATCAAAAGCTGCTGTCTCAAAGTCTATCAAACGGGCTCGACATGTCGCAGAGGATATGAACCCTTCAGAAGGGCATGATAAATCTGAAGAGACTGCTGATATAACCGCTTCTCCGACCGCCATTGGGATTCCACGACGGTACATTAAACTCTATTACTCGAATCGTCAGGTACTTATGCAAACCTTACTGGAGTTTTTTTACATTTTCCAAGAGCAAATCTTTCCAAAGAGAACGAGTACGGGCTTGACGATGCATATTTGCGATGTAGCCTTTGACGAATTGTCGAGAGCCTGTATATCGCGAAATCTGTTTCTGACGTTGTCGGCTGGCATTCCTCTATACGCAATGAGCCAGGGGAATTATATCGAGAAGCGTGTTTTGGATAATTTTTTCCCACCCTTGGCAGGCGGTGTGTACACAAAACAAAGGGAAAAACAGTTGTTCGAGCGGAAATTGCATCTTGTCAGGGGTAGCCGCAAATCTGCTGCTAAAAAGGCAAATACGAAGAAGAACACGAGGGAACAAGAAAGTAGAAATGAGGAGGAATGGCATAAGGAAGCTAGGAAAGCTGCAGAAGGCGATACAAAGACTATTTTACTAGAGATAGCAAAGTGTTGCCAGCTGTACGCAGTCGCCAGAGGAACGGTTTACGCAGTTCGAGTGATGTTTTCTGAAGCAGAGCTAGTACTTCAGCAAGCCGCTGATCCTGATGCACACCAGAGCCTTACTCCCATTGCCCAGCGTCGCCGCTTAGAAAAGGAGATTGATGAAATGAATGAAACCCGAAAAATCGTCAAGTCTGAGCGCGCAACACTTCTCCAACAAAAGCGTAAAGACAAGAAGCAAGCGCTTTTCACAAAGGTTAAGCTGCAAAGGAAGGCCACGCGGGAAGTCCATAACGGTGACGATTGCAGTCCTGAAAAAGGCATCTTGGAGGAAGGGTTAAGGAAAAAAAAGAAGATGCCCCGTAATACAAAGCGGAAAAAGAATTACCAGCTGACAAAAAAGGATCTCTACAGTGATCACGATGACGACGATACACACGAGAAATTATAAAAATTCTTCAGATGATAAGAGGGATGCTTAAGTTATTAAGAAGGTGTGCTAAAATTAATTAATTAATCCATTCATAATGCCATGCGGATAATAAATATCTCTTTCCTTTTTTGTGAAGTGCATAGCTCTGTCTACTCCATATCAGCTGCACATATCATCTAAGCCATTTGAAGTTATCACTTGAATGGGTTTTGTGGTTTTTCACCTGGGCTGACTACCTTTTTATGTTTTTGGAATAGAACGTCCTCATGAGTAGCTTTTTTCATTTCATATTCTTTTCCTATATATATTTTTAGGAATAAATGTAAAAATTACATAATGGATTTAATTAAAAATGGCTTATTAGAATTGTCTATTATCTCACTACTAATGAACCTCCATCAATGCATATTTAATTGTTTGTTTGCAATATTGGGGCCATCACTCGGAATAACTGTTGCTAGGGCTCTTGTTTGCAATGAACCGTGCCATTGTACCGTTTAGGAGCCTGAGATTACCCTATAAGAAATATAAAGTAACAGTAATACTTTTTTTCTTAAAACTTTCCATTGTTATGAAGAGGAGGAAAGGGGTTTAATCATCATGGATGCAGGCAATGGACTTTTAAACAGAAAATTGTTAGCGTATGGCCGGGATCGCTACTTCAACACGTTCTACGGAGATGCTTTTAGCGAACATTTTTCTATTCTGACGATATGATACATCGAGAGCGATGAAATACCACGAGTTGGCAGGCAAATGAACTTCTCCTATGTGATTTTTTTTCAACTAAAGCGTGGTTTGGAAGAAGTGTTTGTTTCACAGAACTCAGTGTGGCGGATTTATTCCCCAAAAGAGAGGCCGCCCCATTCAATCATTCCCACGATGGGTGGTGCAGGCGCTATTAGATCTCTGCTGAGGAGAGGGGGGGGATACTTTGCTAAACTAACCGTAGCAAATCCGAGCCGCCTCTCTCCAAGTTTTATTTCTTGATATAACTCACCCATAACACACCCATCTGCAGATATCTTTGAGAAACCACCCTGCTCTTAAGCGACTTTTGACTGGTTGTTCAGTATATCTTCTTTGAAAAGAAAGATGATAACCTCTAGTATGATGCCACTTTCGAAAGAAAAAATTCTTCTCCCTTTGAACTTTCAGAGGTCTTTTTTTTCATTCTCAGACAAGCCGGTCCCGCCTGCCGAGGCGCCAAGGGGCTTGATATAGCTTTTCATATTAAAGTGATGAGGCTTGACTGTTAACAATGAGCACTGTGCTGGAGATATCAAGATATTTAATGCAGTAGGTATAACACTATCTTTCTAAAACGGAATCATATTAAACTGAAGGCCAGCTCTGTTTCCAAAAAGGTTGTTTTCTCTATGCAACGAAACTCAACCCTACTCATCTCTTTGGAGGTAATATTATTGTAGAGTAGCCTTGTGAAATACAACAAATGTACGGCTGATTACTTATTTTCCAAAAAACGCACTCTTTTGAGTATTTCCTTTTTCTTTTTAGTTGACTACTTGTCTGATCAACATCTTGGGAGGTGTTAGACCATGCACGAGCAAGCATATCCATTTTTGTGGCTTCATTTTGTTTTGGTGCTCATTAATGACTTCTTATGTATTCGAAGACGTTAACTGCGAAAATTAAAAATTTAGAAGATGAAATCCCACAGATGAGCACTAACAAAATAAAAGCTAACGAACTTTCAGTGGAATTTCCAAAGATGGAAAATGTTCTTCTTTTGCAAGAACATTTCAGGTATCATAAGCGAGTTTCAGTGCACTTAAGCGATTTTAACGAGATACTATACTTGTCATTGTGTCAACTCTTTTGATCATGAATTGGAATATACACACCTTTTTTCTAAGCTTAAATGAATTAGAGGTGTGTGCGTGTGCGTATGAAATTATCAAAATTCTCTTTTTTTCCCTAATTATCCATATGGGAAAGAACATTTTCATAATTTTTTTTTGAGAGAAACGTAAAGTGATAGTTTGTACTATAGTTCATATCAGCATATGCCAGTGGTGAGTACGCCCTTCGTTCTGGAGCTCCGCCCTCCTGAGGAGTTTGTTTTGTCAAGAACTGGGGAAAGTTTAAGCCAGAGTACCACAAGAAATAACTTCTCCGCGGCAGTGAACAGCATTATCATCACGGAGGAGCCTTATGAAGGTCATCCGGATGTGATTAAGCCTGGGAAGACTAAACCCCAGAAGCAATCAAAGCTGAGTGAAGCGCCAGTTTGTGTTTCTTTGGTTGCAAACATAGATCATTTGAGTTCAAATGTAGCAGCTGTCGTATCCCTTGCTGAGGCCGCAATCGCGGAGGAATCCACTAGCAACTGTATAACTCTAGCGAGCTATATTTTCAACTCTAATCTGGAAGCTATCAAATCTGAGACAAGAGGTGCTAGAAGCGAGGGGAATCCTGCAACGGCTTCTCAGGATGCTAACGCGTCGAGAAGCTCTGCGAGTGCGTCTTGTTCCCCTTTAGGTTTCGATGTTTACCACTTAACCTTGAAGAGACCTCTTTTGTTTAACTCTGATACTGGTAATGTGCGTTCGCTTAGAGTGAAGGCCTCTGCCATGGGGGAGCTAGAGAGCACGAATAATTATGGTGAAAATGATAGCAATCGCACGAAAGCTTCAAAATCATACCACGGACCACGGAGGTTTGTCGTACGTTTAATAGGAATTCAACAAACTGTGCTGACGGATGCACAAGTTGCTCTTTTTTCTTCTTAGGCCTATAATTCGGAAGAAAGAAAAACTCGCTTCTGTGGTACATGTGCTTATCCATGTTCTGACAAGACGACTTCTGTGAATCATGCCAACATTAATGAAAAACTTGGAATGACTTCTCAAAAGCAGCGTATTATATTGTTATGATTGCCGTTTATATATATTTTTTAAAGAAGAGAATAATTCGCACGCGTTACGTTTAACTAATAGATGTTAAAAAGTATATAAATAGAGAAAGTGAGCGCTATGATATAGCGTAAAAGATTCTCCGTGATGTGATATTGTATTATTTGCGTTTGTGTTAGTATAATTTATGGTGTAAATCTTTTCTTTTTTTAGAAATTATTATTTTTATCCTTACCAAAGCATTTCACATAGTTAGTCCATATAGGAATGGATTCTTATTAACATTCATTTCACTTATCCAGATTCCATTATTTTTTTATCAACACATGATCCCACCTAAGTTTGAGAGGTAGTGCAAACCTAACGTGCTGGGGAGAGCCCCAAGTCCCTCTTTCGAATCTTGCATTGTTGATGCTAGAGCTACGCATTGGGAGGTAAGCAATTCATCTGAAGCGTTCATCTCGGACGTGCTATGGATCTTCTCACATGAGTCATATGAGGGTTGTTTGCGGACAAAAGTTGTGAGGTAAGTTTGCTATGTTTACTTTAGGAGTGTCGCAATATCTTCACACAAGCGAGCATCAGGGCGTTCATCCATACCACGCAGAGAGGCTCTCATACAGCCGAATGATACTGAAGCGAGGTTGGGGGCATGCTCTTTATGCTTGAATATTTCAAACTTTTTACATTGTATTTGAAGAGCAGCCTTAGGATCTTTGTAAACTTCCATGGAGGCGTATGGGTCGAACGTGGCGTCATCAACACACATACAACGTATATATACATGATACACTTTCTTATTCTTCTACCAACATCATGGCAAGCTGGATATTAACTGTGTTGTGGCGATACTACAACCATTTCTAGTATATACATTTTGAAATAGTGGCGCTAATATGGAGCAGTTTGGTTAGCAATCACAGGAGGTGTGTGCAGTGCTGATGGTGGATCGAATATGAATTTCTTCCGCTTGCTAAAACATGTAAAAAAAGTGTTCTGTATGTGCGCAGAGAAGAGTGGGCCTCTTCGTAATACATGGACGCGGCGTTTTCTGCGAATTTCAATCGTTATGGCATTTCGAAAGCACCCCGATATTATGAGCTCCCTCCTACGCTTTTATAAAACGCCATATACAATGAGCACTATTGCTAGATAGGCTATCTGAATACCTTTAGGGGTTCCTTTTTTCACTTCTTCGTCCATCACTAGTCATGCGTTTAACATCCAGCAGGCTGTTAACGAGGGTAGGAGTTGGTTACTTGTTATCTTGATCATTTATCCAGGTTACATTTGGGTTCTATTAGAGAACTCACGAAGGCATAAAAAAGGCGATGACGCTTTATTGCTTTTGCATTGTGTTACACTGAGGGGTCCTGGGTTCTCATGGACGTCTCAACAACGTAAAAGCAGGGCTTGAACGCCTTTAGTGTATTTGAAGCTGTATCTGGAGACCAGATAAGCCTTAACAGTGTTCAGTCGGAGTGTTTCGTCCGCTTGGGCGGTCTCTGGGGAGGCCCTGCCGAATGCCCTACCAGTGCCTATACATGCCTACATGCCTCTTCCTGTGACAGGAAGGTGCGCAGGCACTTAGCTTCACCAAAGAGCTACTAGTCCGCGGCACCCCGAAGAGGTGGCTGGCATATACCACCGACACTTTATTAACAGTTGTTTCCTTCGTTATCTTTATTCTTTAATTACACCCCATTTCCCTCTTTCTTGATCATTTTCGCCTCTTGTTAGCCTTAAAATTTCATTACACGAATCAATATACTTCATGTGATGGGAGTGTGTTTCAAACATAGATTCATTTTTTTGTTTTAGCTATTAGTATTTGTAATTTCATGCATACAGTTTCATTTGTATTTTTGTGTTTGAAAATGTTACCACATGCTGCGATGTTGTTTCGATGCTTTCGATGTTTTTTTTTTTGCTAACCTAAATTCACAAGTACAGTATCCTTATAATTTCTTTACCAATAATAGGTATACATCGAGTTTCTGGTTCTCGATTCTATGGTCTCCGTCGCGCAAACGCTCCGGTGTTTATTAGAGGCTGAAGGCTCCACCTTTCATTCCGCCCTACATGCTGTTCCTCTTCCCGCCATGGGTGGTGGGATGGGTATCGTTGCTAGTGAGGATGTGGAGCTTGGTACTACGCTTGCTACCCTGGCTTTCACGAGCATGTTAACTACCACAAAGGCGCGCTACAACCTTGCACTTACGGAGGTGGCTTTGAGGAGTTTTGCGGAGGAAAGGATGGGTGGAGGTTTGCCAAAAGGGCAGGTGCTGCGTTTCGCCGCGGAGCTGCCGAACTCTGAGGAGATGGAAGAGCATAGCGGATGCCGTTCGGAATTTCACTTCCAGGATGCCGTGAGGGCGACCATAGCGAATCTGAAGCAGCAGCTCAGTCCCACGGAGACGATGACAAGCCATATCGTACTGATGGCGTCTCTCTACCGAAATGCCAAAACGACAGCGAAGAAATTTAAGGAGGAAGCTAGTCGAATCGGCGGAAAAAGCCATACTGACGGCGCTCATCGCGGAACCCTAGGGGAAGGTAGCGCAAATTCTACCTCCACCGTTATGTTTCGCTACACAAGCGAAAATGCATGGATGCAGGGGTGGATGAATGCCTTGCCTACCGCCTATAATAACCTGTTGGAGGTGTCAAAGGGGGTATACATGGGTGTGGATCTCATGGAGAGTTACTTACAGGCTGTCGATGCACCACCTGTGGGAGATTCTGAATTGCGGAAGACTCTGTGGTTCGACCGGCAGCGCTCGAAAGTGGCGTGTGAGCAGGCTGACGTTGCTAGGCGATACCAGCACTGCCTTGACGTTTTACTCTGCTTAAGAGAGCTCCCGGTCGGCGTGAATGAGGAGGGTGCACGCTTGTCAACAGAGATATTTGATCATAATCGTGAAGGGGAATCGGTCGCGCAGGCGCAGAAGGGTACTTCCTGTACCTTCGATCAATTTTTGTGGGCTTTTAACACCCTCATGAGCCGCGGCTTTGCCTTTCATGATGAGGTATGGGTAATGATGCCGTTGGTAGATTACTTCAACTATGCCCTGCACGCAAACTGCACAATGTTTCCACAACGCTGCAGTGTTCTCAAGAAGAGACGTAGTAGGAATAACAATCGTGAGAGAGGCGCCGCCATTCGTAGCGATGCTGAAATCGATTCCAAACCCACTCCTTCAACCAATTATATCAGAAAAGGGGGGTTGGCCGCACTATCCCCACGAAACGGGTGGGAATACGTTTTCCAGGCTATTTCCCCAATAGATGCGGGCGAGCAGGTCTGTATTTCCTACGGAGCTTATTCGGATTTTGAGTGCCTGTTGTGGTACGGTTTCACCCAACGTCCGTATTTACTCCCAACCACCGCATTACCTTCCGTACCCGCGCGTGATCTTGAGTCGATTCTTTTCTTTCCAAATTCCAAAAGCGCGAGGGTGTTTTTACAGAAAGTGGGCATTGACGCGAAGGGTTTATCAGACCTGCATGCGGCTTTACCTCGTCTTCAAGATGAAAGTTTCCGCCAAGTTACCTTTGAGCGCTTTTGGAAGGAGCGCATGGCGGCTTTTTCTGACAAGAAATCCGGCAGAAAGCCGGAGTACGATAAATGGCAGAGTGCGCTGCAGAAGGCCTTTGCGTTTGTTTTCTCTTCTCTACAAGATGCAGATGGGGTGTATTCCGATAAATGCGAGGGCATCACCTGGATAGATGAGCTCGTGATCTGCTATCTCAAGACTCCAGATCATTTGGCTTTTGAAGGTTCTCATAGTGGGGCTTCAATGTTTCAGGAAGAGAGTGTGCTTTTAGATAGATGGTGCCGCCGTTTGGCACTACATTGGCAATCATTTCTTAGTGCAACGGTTTCTAATGGCTTGAAAACCAGCTGCAGCGCGCAGAAATGCACACTTGGCGTGTTTGGCGCTTCTTTTCAGATGCATGAATGGATTCACGGCATTGCTCGAGGATACTGGAATCTGTTAAGAAACGAAATCTCATCCTCAGACGCTCTAGGAGAGACGGGAACATTATCACTTTCTTCTTTGCAGGATGCCAAACTATTTGTGCTGCGTGCGATCGCATGGATGGAGCTGTACTCGAATTATTGTTGGCATGATTGCTACTTTCGTCTGAACGATATTGCGGCAAACACCAAGGAAGGCTCTGTTGGAGTTATTATGCATAGACCATCGGCTAATGACGTTTGGAACTTTTCAGCGCGATCCATGGGTTTAACAGCTTCTTTGGATTCGTGGCTTCTACTACAATACCTTGCGCTGGAGGCTAGTGACGTTGAGCTTCTTGCGTATCTAGACTTTGAGTGTGAGTAGGCGGGAGGGGAGGGGAGAGAGATGCGTAGGGGATATTTGTTGTTTCTCTTTCTCATAATCAAATTTTCATGATAGTTATCTGAAGGCTCCCGCATCTGGCTGTATAATATCCCCTTTTCTTCATCACGCAAATATGCCGTGTGCTTGAGTGTGGGAATACATTCGCTTTTTTTCTAAATATTGAGCTTGGTCTACTTTTTTTGTGCGCTTAAGTCTGCGTGTAGGCTATCATCACTGCTTTTTCTGTGTTCGACTTAGGCAAAAAATGTTTTACTGAATCAAGAACTTTCCAGAGGGACGATCATCTTTTCACTTTTCTTCTGATTTTTCTTTCCCTTTTTAAATGCTCATTCCTTTTAGTGCTCACGCGTAAAAAAATTCTTAGCAATACTAATTACGCCTCATAATACAATACCCTAGGTGATAAAAGAACGATTGCATCTCTTATTTTTAGTTTTATTTATTTATACTTTTAAATTGTTCTTTGTGGTTAAAGTGATTACTTAATTATATCTTTCAAGTTCATTTGCTTACCTGGTCTTTTGAATGCTTGGCTCAAAAAAGGCTTCCACCTTAACATCCTTCTGCCTGCGAAGGTTTCAGCAGCGCCTGGAAATGTTTTCTCCTCATCAATTGATCGGGTTTCGTTCTGCGGGCGCCACTCACCTTCCCCTCTCTGCGAGAAAATCTCTTTCGACATTTTTTTTAGTCACGACGGAAGCAAGGCGCCTTCAAAGCACAAGCACTGCGAACACACGAGGGGATAACACATTACTGTCATCTTCTCCACGCCCTTCTTCGGCTCCACCTCCAATTCAGCAACTTTACAAATCTAGCCACCGTGGCCGCGGGGATGTGGCGATGCCCAAAATCCACACCCCAAGGCCGTTAAAAACGGAGGCTACGAGGATTCTCCCCTCTCGCTCCTCCTGCGCGGAGGATACCGGTCCCATTCCCGAGCGTTCCCTCACCCCTCTCCAGAAACGGCAGCTTCTTTTTAAGGATAAGGCTGCCTTCGTTCTCACACCACAGGCCCTTCGCCGTCTGAAGTATTTAATCTCCCAGTATAACGGCAACCGCAATGGCTCTCCTGCGAACTCGCCAGAGGGTGCGAGTTCGAGCGAGAAGCCCGTGGGCATCCGCGTTGGCGTGCGTCGTCGTGGTTGTAGTGGTTATAGCTATACTGTGAACTATTACTTTAACGATCGTGATAGCGACGGGGTAAAAAAAGGCCCCGATTCGTCGACGGCTACTGCTGCGGGAAAGCAGAAAGGGAGTTCCAGCGGTGGCGGGCTTAGCGATGTAACAGTCGAGCAGGATGGGATAAAGGTGGTGGTCGACGGCAACGCATTGTTTTATGTCCTCGGCACCGAAATGGACTATGTTGTTCGGAATGTGGAGGAAAAGTTTACGTTTAAGAATCCTAATCAAAAACATAGCTGTGGGTGTGAAGAAAGCTTCATGCCATTCGGTGAGGATGATGACGACGATTGATGAAGAGAGAAGGGAAGCTACGAGCAGAAGAATTATAGCAAAATATTACAAAGCGACGAAAAGTAAAGTAGGTAAGGATTGGCTCCAATGAGTTATGATTCTGGTTTTGGATTGCCGTTATGTAGAGAGTATATATGCATATATTTATACTCTTTTTTTTGAGCACATTTGTTTGGAATGTGGAGTGGTTTCGTGGCCTCCATATTGTGGAAGCAGTTGAGTGCATGTTATGAGGTTAATCAGTTTGACGGCTTTCAAAAAGACATTTATCACTAACTTTATCTCGCGTAAAGAACCACTTTACGACCATCGCTTTGCTATTTTTTTCATATGAGCTTTTAATGTTTATCCAACATGCTGAAAGAGGATGAAATTGCCAGACACAAGGCACATCGCTACAGGACACTGTGGAGTGGAGGAGGGATACGTCAGATTAATTAGATTCATTGCTCTTAATGACGTGATTAGTTCTATTAATATTCATGAGTTTCAATTAAACTAGAGTAGGGCTCGGGTTCCAGAATAGGGTATTGTTGCTCTTCTCTAACCTCGAGGCGTGCCTTTTATTTTCCTTTTCCGAGGAGGATGGTCGAATTTGGCCTTTTTGTCTGTTTTTCTGTCTAAAGAAAAGCCCCTTTAAAGCGTCTCTGATGGAGCTTGCCACATGTGCTGGTGTTCTTGAGATGCTTGCGGATAGTGAAAAGTTTGTTAACCCTATCTTTCTATTTATATATACACGCGGATCGATTCGTTTCCCTTTGACTAATCCTGATTTTCTTCTCTAATGAAAGTGATCACTGAAGAGAGTACATATGTTGCGCTTTACCATCTTGCGTCGTTATGATTTTCACCCTATGAGGATATATACATGTCTTTTTCTCGAAGCTGACTCTTCTCTCTTTCTCTCTACTGCTTGTTCTCTCAGATATGTATGCAGCATACATGCAAAGACTTCGCACAAAAGAGAATTCCAACTGATGGACAGTTTCCATATGTAACCTTGTAGGATCTATTCACGGGGTAAAATAGAATCTGCAGGTTATTTTTCAAGGTCAATTGTTTCTTCAAAAGGGTCACTTGTGTGGCGGCGATTCTCTTTACAGAACCTCTTTCCCTAAGAGGAGGGGATACATATGGAGAGCGATGAGTATTCTGGCTGAAATTTTCTACCTCTGAATAACACAGGAAGCTTCTCATTGACTAATGTCATGCGAATGATGAGTTGACTCCATTACGGATCTATTGATGATTCTCAGCAGGTTGCGTAGAAACTGGGGTGCTGCGGCGGAGCGCAGCACACAAATTCACAGAAACGATTCAGCCGTACATATTGTATGCAGCTACCATACGTTTCTTCATCTCCTTTTTAGACCAAACAGCCAACAGTAACATTAAGGGATCCTCACAAGTCGGTGGTGGGGGAGAGGGGGAAAGTCCCCGCTGCCGGGCTTTTCTTACAATGCACGTATTCCCACATCATGTGGTATGAGGGGACATCACCAGAGTCACTTTAACTTTACAACCGCCGCAGGTATTTATTGAAGATGGAGATCATCATCGATGGTGGCGAAAAGCCGGGATGGCTAGCTTTTAGGGTAGGGTGGATGGCGCCTTTTACATCAATAGAGCAAAATATAGATGCATCCCTTCCTAAGTGGAGTACATCCCCTTACCAATCTTTCCACTCATTTGCCTTCGATTATTTTTATTCCTTTTACCACCTTTTATGGTTGTGAGCCTTCATTTTATGCGTTAGGCCACTGACCAGGTCTTTATAACACATGTTTTCCGACCATGAACTATTGATAACGGATCAAACACATTTTTATTGCTTCTCATCTGTAACTAGAGGCATTTTTGACATATTTTTATGACATCCCTTTTCCCGTCCTCGGAGGTGTTATCCGTTGAACACACACATACATTTGTTTTCCTGTTTCTTGAATACATTTCTTATATATACATATATATGCCGTGTGTGCGGAGTAGCTAGACGTTAATTCTGAGTAAGAAAAAGACACACCCGCGTATTGACGGCGACAAACCGCATCCAAGTTTGTACTAAATGGTACCTCCAGGCTCAAGGCAATTTATTGCTGGTGGGCGTGGTAAGCAGCAGTACATTAATCGCTTTACCAAATTCTTTTTCACGGAGCTCGACAAAGGGTTTTCCTCGCCGTGGATTTTGTTTTCGTCGGGTATTTTCTTCTCCTACCTTGCCTGGCGTGTAACGGAGCGTTATGTGGAGGACCGGCGCCGGCTTCTCGCCGCGCACACCCCCACCCAGCGCATCCCGTTGGAGGAAAGCCACAACATCTTCTGGGGGTTTCACGGCCCTGTCGATCCCCTCGACAAGGTTCTTGTGGAGGAGCGGGTGCCGGACGGTGGGCGGTACGTCGTGAGCGGGGATTCCGCCGCGCGTGAGGAGGAGTTGCGGCGGCCGAGTGTGATTCACAGCGAGCCGAGCGAGCAGCGCGCGCGGCCCTCCCCGCATAACCCCACCGGCGAGGTGGACGTCGTTTGCTTGGAGCTCTCCGAGTACGACTCGCGGCTGCGCGATGATGTGTACTATCGAAGCGTGCACTACGTCGCGAGGGGGGGGGGCGGCCCGTCCGCCTCCGCCTCCGCCTCCGCCTCTGCCTCCGACGAGCGAAAGGGGGCGGCGGCCACCACCGCAACGAATACGCGGCAGGCAGGGGGGGTTTCTTCATCCTCGCCCGCCGCTGCTGTGGTTAGCGGCGGCTATCTGAACTTCATGCCTGGCGGTGGGGAGGGGGTGATCCACGGCATGGTGAAGTGCAAGGGGGTGACCACCCTTAACAACTGCGTTCCCTACGGTGGCCACCTCGAGAGCGAGATCTCGCGCAAGCTTTTGCTGAGTTTGGCGCCCGTTCACGTCTTGAGGAGCGCGTCAAAGGTGTTTTTGCCGGTCCGCTTCACCACTGTGAAGGAGGTGCCGGTCGAGACGTTGGTGGTCGGCCTTCACAGTGGCGAGATCCCACGGTGGCTGAGCAACTCCTTTCCTAACTTTAACGTGAATGTGGTGGAGGAGGATGGAACGTTGGTGGGAATTTGCCGCCGCTTCCTTGGGTTTCGCGAATCGAGCAACCTCAGTCTTCGTATTGGGAACCCCATCGATTACCTGCGCAGCCTGGCAGCTAACCTGGTGGCAGAGCATGGGGGAGCCGGTGGTAAGATTGACAAGCGCTATGACCTCGTGCTTATCGATGCAGTCGACGGGGCTGGGCAGCTGAGCACGCAATTCGGCCACCTCGAGGCGCTTAACAACCTCCGAAACTGCATGAGCAACAACGGATGCGTTGCTATCACGTTACCGAACAAAAACGCGTCTTTTCTCTACAACATGGTTCAAAACTGGCGGATGGGATTCGCGGGGAGGCCGGTGGTGTTGATCCACTGTTACACCGCGCCCTACACGATTCTGATGACGTTTCAGGATGATGCAGCTCGCGGGATGGCAAACATTGGTAGCGTCGCAAACGTGAGGGAATTCCAGGATCTGCTCCGCGCACATCTTAAGCACTACGGGCAGGATCGTGTGCCGTTCGACTTCACAAATGAGATCCACGAAGATAACTTTAAGGTGCTGATGCCCGGGGAGCGGTATGACACGGCTGCGTTTTTGCCTCGTGGGCATCCAGAACTCGCCCAGCCCGTGGGCGGTGCGGAAAAGGGGCTGATGAAAGGGTGGAATGCGTGGTTGCGGAGCGTAGCAGGGAAGTTTATCACCCCAGGTCAGCGTGCGGATATGCGCTTGAATGATACCTTTAATCGGTAGGAGTAAAATCCTTTTCTTTCTCGTCACCCCTTCCGTGAGACACCAACGAGCACACCATCTTCGGAACCTTCAGCGGATTTGTGGATCTTAGCGCGATAACAAATGGCCGAAATCATCAGGGCGTAGTCCGGCAATAATAGGACGGATGTGTGTTCCTTTCTCCGTGTTTCCTTCTCTATTATTATCGCTTCTTTGGAGTATGATACTCTAGATCGCCTTCTGGTTGATGTAGGTGTAGTGTGCATGGCCATTTTACCCCAAAAAGTGAAGATAAAGAAAACGCGCATGTTTGCCTTGTTAATACTGCTGTTCTGAGCACTAGATATAGTGAATGATTTCTTGATCTGTGCTATTGCAAACAGTTCTCTTCAATAGAAAGAGATTTCTCTTTCCCAAGGCGATTAATACTTTCTTCCGAGTCTGTGCCAAACCCGCTGCAGAGTAGGTGTTATTCTGTAGGACAAGCTACTTATGAGGGGGGAGTCAACGCACCGTTGTCTTGGAGTGCCTTTCTTTGATGAAGAAGAGGGGAGCATCACCCGCAGCGATCCTGCGGGTGACGTTCCCACCCCCATTAGGGTACCGTTTTAGTAGCGGGGTATCACAAAAGGGTGGGGGGTATAGGTAATAGAAAGGATGGCAGAGATGAAGGAAAATTGGGAAAGCTGAACCGATAGGAGGCTGTTGAGCACTTGGTTAGGCGAGGTGGTGCCCACGACATCTATCCTGTTGGCCACCCGTGGCTTTTCTTCAGCTTTATTTGGTGTGTGGATGTGCCACCTATTGCACTTCCTTTTTTTGGCTAAAGAGACAATTACTGAAGGGTATCGGTACGTAATAGGTGCATGGAGGTGGTCGCAATGTGTGGTTCATTTATTTGTTGATTTTCTTCTTAAATTATCTTCTCCTTATATATGTAGTCTTCAACTATGAGGTTATGCATCCCTACTGTAAAGTGAGAATGTTTACCTACGGCGCTGGACAGCTTATTTACCATTATAGCAGTGGATGCATTGCGAAAAGTATATCGAAAGAGGACGTCTCTCTTTTCTAAGGAACATATAAACAAATTGACTATTATAGGTACCAATGCTTTTTTTCCCAGACGTGTGCCTAGCGATGTGTTTTGAACTTCGTGTATTTCCCCTCTTCGGGTCGCATAGTATATTTCCTTGCGTTATTTTTCTGCCTATTTTCCCTTAATCTTCAGACTTCGCTTCTT
>HF955122.1:3329-18384 GCA_000582765.1 Phytomonas sp. EM1 | reverse complement strand
CCCCCCCCCCCCCCCCCCAGTTTTCATGTTAAATCAGCAACTCAAGTTCTGCGATCAAACGCGGAGTAACCGGTGCTGTGAATCGTTTTTTCCTCCGTCCCGAACAGGAAGAAGCTAATAGCACATCAAGTAGTAATACTGGAAGGGTGAATAGAGAAAAAACAAAATAATACATTGTTTCAAGGCAAATACATATAAATATATATACACATTAATCATTGTAGTAGTACATTTCTCTATACTAAATTCATAGGATTTTTTTTTACATTGTATTACTAGCCTTGTAGCATACTGAAAGGTTAAATCGTTTTAGAACAACTTTGGAAATCTCTTTTGCAGGTGGGGGGTAGCGCGGTCGTTTCGACTAATTCACAGGTGTGGCGATCATTTTTTGCCTTTTACTTTAATATACGATTTTTTTTTTCACATCCCTTCTCAAGGTCAAGCTCCTATATAACAAATATTTTGAGCTCTGTTTGCTGATATTGTGTTTGGTAGGATCAACGAGCAAACGCAGGTTGCGTGTGTTCGCTTTGAACCATTGATTTCGTTGCTGTCGTATCGCGAGAGGGGTGTCCTCTGACATTATCCTCTACTGATTTTCCACTGACATCTGAAACAAAGGTCAAAAGGCCTATTATTATTTATTGCTTGAGTACTTCTGGCGTGGGCTCTTCTACAGGTATATAAAAGAGAAAGAAGTCTTTGCATTTTCCCACAGCTTGTTTGTTTTGCCTAAACTTTAAAAGGATCTATTTACCATCATCAGGAAAGAAGTAAATTTCACCTCATAAGAATATCAACCGAATAAACAGCTGTGATAAAACTCTGACAGCTAAAGAGTACAGATTTCCTCTCTATCTGGAGTGTTGCAACTGGAAATTGAGCTTTCTATTCGTTCAAGTCTGGGGTTAGGCCACTATCACCATCGTATCCGTAGCAAACTTTACAAATTAAAGCTAAAACCAAGTTTTGTGGCACGTATTCAGAGAAAACCTTTTTTCAAATATTCAATAAGTGAAGTCAAGTTCTTCAGGTTTCATTAGTTTATTAGTTTATTATAATTGCTTTTTATTATATTTCACAAACATACTCGGCGCAGCTGTGGTGAGAGAGTTGCGCAACCCAATACGATATTGAGAGGTAAAAACAAGGAGGTGGGTCGGTAAGGTAGAACGGCTGGTGATATTATATATATATATTTATATATATAGGAAAATTGCTATGTTAGAGAAATATATTTCTTCGCTGCTTGTTCCCTATGTCAGCAAGTATGTCGAGAATATCGATACCAACCAGCTAAACATTGACATTTGGAACGGCAAGGCCTCGCTGCATGATCTCGTGCTAAAGCCAACCGCACTGGATGCTCTGCTGCCCTCTTCCTCAGTGGAGGATGGGGAGGCTACGAAAGATTTGCCTCCCGTGCAGCTGTTTCGTGGGGTGTGCAAGAAGGTGAGCTTGATCATCCCCATTAAGCACCTTCGCTCGAAGCCGGTGGTTATCGAGATTGGCGAGCTCTTCATCACGTTGCGGGCGGCGTGTGGTGGGGAGGAGGACCCGAACCACGCAGGCGACGGCGCCCATGCAGGCTCTCGCGGGGTTCTTGATAAAGGCGCTAAATGGGATCGCATCTGCGTGCAGAAGGTCCGGGAGCTGGAAGAGTTCGAGCTGGAGCGGCGCCGGCAGCGGAAGGACGCTGCGGCTTCGACCGCCACAGACGAGGTGCAAAGCGCCCAGGCGAACACTGGTGGCGGCGGCTTTTTTGCCCAGTTAGGGGAGACGATTGTGAATAACATCATCGTGAAGGTTCAGACGGTACACGTGCGTTATGAGGATCCACAGCACCTCGTCGCGCTCGGGGCGATCCTCGGCGGGGTTCAGCTCCTCACCGTGGATGAGGAGACCGGGCAGGCGACCTTTGTCGACCCCTCCGGGCGCCAGAAGACCTCCAAGCGGTTGGCCTTCGAAGGGGTGCAGCTCTACTGCGATGATCCCACGCGGCTAACGCGCGGGGTGGGGAAATCGACGGGCGAGGAAGGGCCCTGGTGCTGCGAGATGGCGGACTGGGAGGCGTGGAGTCGCGCGATGCTGCGGCGCGCGTGCGAGGGCTGCGTCCCCCATTCCACCTTCTTCGGCCCCGTCTCCGGGAGCCTCGAGCTTCGGCTGGTGTTTCGCCGTTTCATGCGACAGCTCCTCGACACCCCGTACGCCACCCTCCAGGCGAGCTTCCCGAAGGTCACCGCCCGGCTCTCGCGCGCGCAGTACGCGACGATCGTCAGCACCTCCTCGCGACTGGCGAACTGGCGGGAGGTGCGCGAGGTCACCGCCCGACGTCCGAAGGTGCCGGTGAAGGGAAACGCGCGGGGGTGGTGGTGGTATGCGATTCAGACGGTGTTGAGCGCGCTCACGGAGCCGCGCCGCCGGCGTCTCCTCCAGCGCATCTCCAGCACCTGCCTGCTCGATTATCAGGTGCTCTACCATGAGGTGATGCGAAAGGTGGAGCTTTCCCCGGAGCGGAAGCGGACGTATCGTTTTATTACCCGTTTTATGACGGTGCCGGATATGATTGCGGGGCGCAAGTCCGTCTACGCCAAGCTCGCAAACGACATTCAACTTAAGCGAAAGGATCACGAGCAACGCAGGTCCGAGGCCTTGGCGGCGCAGATGCAGGAGCAGCCGAGGACGGGAGGAGGGGTGGGTTCGTCTAGATGGGGGATTATGCGGTGGCTACGCCCGGCGCGTGGGGCTGCCGACCCCAACCCAACCCCCGATCTCGACGAAGAGGAGGAGATGCTCAGAAACTTGGCGAGGGATTACGAGATCGATCTTTCCTCTGATGCGGGCGATGCGGAGTCTGGCGGCGGGGTGACGTCGAAGCTGCCGCCCGGCTACGCGATGCTGGAGTTGAGCTTTGATGTCCCCTTCGCGAGCTACCAGATCGACCTGGAGGAGGGGCTCGCGGGGGCGGCTTCGTCGGGTTCCACCTCGAGCGCCTCCCTCTGCTTCTACGAGCTCCGCGGCGGCGTGCGCGTCTTCAACGCGAAAAACGCCTGCGCCTTTCACTTTGCGATCCAAAACCTTTCCTTGTCGAACCCGGCGATAGGGTCCGCGGCCGACCCGGTGGTTCCCATCCTGGTGGAGGGCCTGACCAGGTCTCCCAACGCGTCAATGCGGGATCTGCGGAGTGCCGCGGCGGCCTCGGACGCGTTGGGTGGGGTTCTTTCCTCGTCCGAGGCGGGGCGGTCGACGAGGTCGGGGTTCCCTTCCCTACACCAGATGCTTCAGCTCCCTCCTATCAAAGGAACGGCGGCCTCGCCGAAGGATTCCCAGACCGACCACAGGGGCTCGCTTGTGGCGCCGCTGCTCAGCATTGGGGGGGCGCTGAATCCTGTGGAGCAGCCCTTTGAGGATACGGAGTTGGATGTGGCGTTACGGGTACTTCTGCAGCCCCTCCGCATCGTGGCGGACCCCACGGTGGTGAAGCAGCTCATTCACTTTTTTGATATCCCGAGTGGGGTGGATTTTTCCCGCCTAGCGGCGAGCACGCGGCGCGCTGCCAACGCGATGGAAAGCGCCGCCGCGGAGAACATCCGCATGACGATGGCCGAGGCGAAGAGCATCTTCCTCTCGATCGATGCCGCGGCGCCGGTTATTTTGCTCCCACGAACCCTCCAGGGGTCGTTGCAGGAGCCGACGATGGCGGTCTCGCTCGGCCGCATTCGCTTCCAGACGCAGCCTTTGCGGGAGTCGGAGAAGCGGCGGCGGCTCGCCGACGGCCGCGGTTCGGAGGAGATGCTCTACTACAGCAACGAGGCGTCTTTTAGCCGGTTTTTCGTCGAACTCACGACGCTGGAGCGGGCGCTGCAGCGGCCGCAGAGCGGGATGATGCTCGTCCCGGAGGTCTTCATCGGGGCGAACGTCCTGCAGCTCATCGAGGACGGCGCGGGCACGCGGGATCGGCTGATTCTCCGCCTGAAGGTCCCGAACCTCCGGATCGCGATCTCGCTGCATCAGATGTACCTCCTCACGAGTTTGATTGAGGGGTGGCGGGCGGATTGGGGGGCGGACCCCCTCCAAAGCCCTTTGGAGGGGTGGCGACGCCCGTCTTTCGCGGGGGAGGCCCCCGAGGCGGGCGATCCCGCCGCGGCCATCGGCCCGCCAGGCGTTCTCGCTCGCGCGCGGCAGGGAAGCGTGGCGGGCTCCAAGGCCCCCGCCCCCCCTTCCGCCGCGGTCGATTCGCCCAAGTTTCGAATCGAGCTTTACGTCGAGAGCCTCGGCTTGGACGTGTATGAGGACGATCCGATCACCCTACGGCCCTCCGCCGCGCCGCGCTTTTCGCTCTCCTTCGCGGCCGCGGAGGTGGTACTGGGGGTTCGAGCGCTGCGGAGCGGCCTCGTGCTGATTTTGCGAAAGCCCAGCATCGTGGATCGCCGGGATCCCAACCACGGCATCCTCGGCGGTGGCTCCGTCGTCCGCGTCGGGGTGGAGCTCGCGCCGGGGGAGCCGACCTCGGTGGACGTCTCGGTGCGATCCTCCCTCACGGCGCGGTTCGGAACGCCGTTGATGGAGCTCCTTGAGGTGCTGATGGATGTGATCAACCTGGGGCTCTCCCTCAGCGACGGCGCCTCGTCGACGGTGCCGCTCGACACCCTCGCCGCCTCCGTGAGGTCCGTGAAAAGTGACCCTTTCCAGCCAAGGAGTGATCTCCTAGCCTATCAGCTTCAGCAGATCCGGGAGCAGTGCGCGTTGCTGGATACGCGGGTCGCGAACATCTCCATTCGCCTGCACGGCACCTCGATGTTGGAGCTGCTCAACCGCCGCCAGGGCGACGCCGCGGACTACCTCCTCGCCACCCTCAGCATCACCGAGGTGAACCTTTCCATCCGGAAGAACGCCGTGACGATGAAGGTGAAGGGGACGGTTGGCGGCTTCTCCGCTCGCGCCGCGGCCTGTCAGGGCCTTTACACCGATAACGGCGTTCTTATTCAACGAGCCCTGCCTTTACAAGGCGGTGGTGGGAATGGGGGGAGCGGCAGTTCCGTGGGGGTGGGGAATGGCGGGAATCGAAAAGCCCCCCCTACCGCCCGCCTGACGACCTCCCCTCCGCCAGCCGAGGGGGCCGCCGCTCCTGGGGATTCCCCATGCCTTAACCCTGGCGCCGTTCCGCACCTTTCCTTTTCGTTTTCGAAATACAAACCCGTGATGCCAATCTTCGAGGTCGTGGAGGGTCGCTCGAGGGTGGTGAACGCGTCGGAGCTGCGCTATTCCACCGCGCTGGAGCTGGAGCTCGGGGCGAGCATCGTGACGGTCGACATGTACACGATCATGCTGCTGAATACCTACTTCACCACGGGATTCTTTTCGCGAATAATCACCCTGGGGAATCGGCCTTTGTACAACGGCAGGGAGCTCCCGCCCGCGCTGGAGGCACCCCGTTTACTGATGAATATCCGTGTCGTGGCGGCCGATATGGTCCTCGCCCTGCCGCTCGATCCCCGTCGATCATCCGAATCCTTCAAGGCCGCCCTCGGCCATATCGTCATCCAGAGCAGCCTCTACGCAGCGGACTGCCAGCAGGTGTTGAACATCTCCCTCAGCGGGATCTCGCTCGCCCGTGAGCGGGCGGAGCGGAAGGGCACGCCGAAGAGTTTTCTGCCAACCCAAACCTCCGTGGAGGTGGCGCTGCGCAGCTCCATCGATCCCGAATCGGACGACGCCCCGCAGGTGAATATCCGGAGCGAGTGCTTCGATCTGCGCGTTAGCGCGACGGATTTCTTGGATGGCTGTCGGCTCTTTCGGCAGAACCTCTCGCGTATGGTCGTCGCGCCGGAGATGTCGGTGGCGGAGCGACCTCCCACACGCCGAGCGGGCCCTCCCCTCGAACGTGCAGCGGAGGCGGAAAAGGAGGTGGGTACGAGGACGGGAAAAGAGGAGGCCGCCTCCCCTCAGGCGCCGCCGCCTGCTACGGGGAAAGCCCGCGGCACGCAGCTTTGCCTTCGCTGCACGAAGGTGTTTTTGCGCTTCGCGGAGGACGACGACGCAGGGGGGAGTTTCGAGTTCAACACCAGCGGCATCTGCCTGGTGGTGTCTCCCTCGCAGGCCCTGAGCTTTAATTGGAAGAGTTTGGGGGTGGTGGATATGCGCGGCGGGGCGTCAACCTCGCACATCCTGTTATGTGATGAGGGCTCCGTGAGCGTGGACTCCGCCCTCACGACCCGCGCCGCGTTGATGCAGAATTTCAGCGCCGCCCTGGAGCCGACGGGCGGCGCGTTTACGGAATCCGAGGAGTTCTCCGCCAGCAGCGATTTGGACCTCGTGTGGGAGGGCGACAAGGGTGGACGACGACCGGCGTTGACCTCCAAACCGTCGACGACGCCGAGGTCCGACGCGCCGTTGTCGGCGACTGTGATTTCCGTCGACTTCACACTACGCCGCTTCGCCGTATCCGATCAGTGGCTGAACGTGTACGACTTCTTCGTCAGCGAAGCCGTAACCAAGGAGTTCAGCGCGGAGGTGGTGGAGATCGAGGAGATCCCCTCCGTCGCCGCTTGGCCGGTTGCCCCTTTGACCGCATCCCTCATCACCCCACCCAAGCCGCAATCGGCCTCCGAAGAAGCCCCTTGCGGTGGCCTCCGCTGCGTCGTGAACACCCCTAATGTGGTGGTGCCCTTCCTCACGGCGGACCGTGAGGTCATCTTCGAGGCGGATATTGCGTTCCTTTGTGTGGATGTCGTCAACTTGCCGGAGGAGACGAATCTGGCGGTGCGCGTGCAGCGGGTGGAGGTGGTGGATATCAAGTCTGGTAGGCGGTTGCTCTACGAGCGCCCGATGCCCCCTCCCACAAGCGCCACCGTTTCCAGGTCCGGCCGAGCTTTCCCGACGCAGACTAGCCAGAGCGATGACTATTACAACAACTACATCGACAGCATTGTGGTGGAAGGGGAGGAGGTGGTGAAGGCGGGCTCTTCCCGAACGTCGCCTTTACAATTCACGAACACCCTCCGAAGCCCGCCAAGCTTTTCGGGTTCGAATAATGGGTTCCCCAGTGGGATCGTGACGATGGTCTCCTTGCCCTCGGCCATGGAAGGAACGGTGCCGCTCGCTTCGAGCAAGAGCCTTAACCACCTCCAGAGGGGCACCAGCGACGCGCTACGCTTTGTCATGCGCACAAACCCCGGGGCGCGTCGTAATACCATCCAACTCAATATCGACCGGCTGGATATGTTATGCGCCATGTCGATCCTTTACGGTCTTATGGAGTACGCCACCTCACCTTCCCAGCCGATCGCGAAGATTGCCAATCTGGGCGTGATGAAGGAGCAACGTAAGCGGGTGGAGCGTGTGGTGAAGGAGATGGCCGATAGTGCGGTTCTTTGTGTGAAGGTATTCTGGCATCAACCGCGGGTGGTCATTGTCGGGGATGCCACGGATATGAAGAAGCAGTCTAAGTGTATGGAAGTGCAGCTGGGGACGATCCAGGCAAACGTGGTACTCGACAAATCTTCTGACGCTTCCTCCATTGTATTCAAGGCACGGGACTTTAGCATCCCGGACCTCCTCCAAAAGTCCACGATGAAGCTTATATTCAAGAAGAACGGCTTGCGAGAGTCTCTCAAGGTTACCCTCGACCGCACGGTGGGGCTTCTTTTCATGAACGATGTGAGCAATATCATGTCCGTGCTTTATCGAAACTTGTTGCTGCCCCCCACCACACACTACTATGGTGATTTCAGCGCCGCAGGGGAGGAGAAGAAGGAGGAGGATAGCACCAGGGCCGTGGCGAATGCGGAAGCCTCGTCGTCGTCTGAAGTGGATTCGTTGGATAAGCCCACAGCAAGCACCGCGATCGCCGAAGTGGTGCGTACCGTTGACCTCCAAATTAATGGACTACTTGTGGAGTTGTACGACTTTTTCAACGTACACGCTTACACCTTCAAGATCTCTGAGGTTGTTCTTCGAAGACGACCAAACGGCAACTTGGGCATTCGCATTCCGAACATTAGCGCTCTTGAGCATTTCACCAACAGCCTCTTTCTTTACACCAGCAGAGCGAGCTCATCGAAAGCCTCACCCACCAAGGCCTCGGTGTCATCCAGGGGTAGCAGCCGCTCGAATGCAAGCAAGGCGACCGAGAAAGGGGATTCAAACGACGGCAGGGAAGACGCGCTGATTGTGAGTATGAACGCCGAGAAGCACTCTACGACTATCTATCTATCCCAAATCGTCCTGGTGCTCGCCCCGCGCGGGGTGGGCACCCTCGTGAATACGTTGATGTCGGTGAAGCTCCCAGAAGACCTGCAGGTGGGAGGTGGGAGTGGCGGCGACGGCCTTGCTCCGCCAGACACCCCCAATGACGCTACAGTAGGAGGGGGAGCGACGGGCGGAAAAGGTTCCCCCTCCTCAAGCCTCAAAGAGCACGGTGAGGATGTCGTTCGAACAAAGAGAAGGACATCGGAGTCCCCTTCGATTTCTACTTCAGCGCCCGCCACCCCGAGTGTCGTGGCGAAGTTGATTGGCAGGGTGGCGGGGTGCGAGGTTCGCTTTGTGCAGGGGAATCGCGACGTTGCGGTGGCGCGTTTGGTCAGCGCCAAATGCACGTCCGAAACTTTTGACGACGGCTCGACGCTCCTTACTGCTACTCTGGATGACCTGAACATGGAGGACGTCTATCACTCGAGCAGCCTACACAAAATCTTCGTGTTTCCATATGAAGATACCGAGGAGGGAGGAGGAGATCAACCGCGAGTTCCATCCCCACTACAGGAAGGTAATTCAAAGACCTTGTCATCTCCGTCTGCGGCGGCGGCGGCGGCCACCGTCGTCTCGAAGGCAAGCCCACAACGCACCAATAACACGGTTGAGGATGCTAATAACGCTATCCCAGTTCCTTCTCTTCCACAGCCTCCCAAGAGGCTGGTGGAGTTTTCGCTTCGAATGTACCCATCAAACTCCACACAGAATGGTGCAGGTGACCTTCCTCCATTGAACTACTCCAAGCGGTTGAGCTGCAGGGTTGGAAGCTTATCGTTTACCATCGTGCCCGATATCGTGCGTCTCGTGGTGGGAGCTCTATCCGAGGTCCAGCACTATATTAACCAGCAAAATCGCTCCAAGGCGTACGAGTATATGAGCGATAAGGCGACTGCAGCCGCGCTGGCTGTGAATAATGGCGCCAATAGGGAGCTGTTGGACCTGAGCGTGGTCGTCAACCGGCCTAGGATCCTGATTGTTGACAACCCTACCTCGTCAAAGGGAATCGAAGTGTTTCCAGGGAAGCTGATTCTGAAAAGTGAGTTGGTGAACCCCGGTGTGGAAGCGGGGCAACGTGAGGACGGTACTCAGCTATCCCGCGACGACAGCATAGAATACCTTGGTGGGGAGATTTTCAAGATAAATATCAGGCAAATGGGTATGCGTTTTCTCGGTAAGGATGTGTTCAAAGGAGGGTGCTCCATTAACATGGCCTACCAGCGCGTGCTAGGCGAAGTCGTCGATGGTGGCGACGGGCGTTCTCCTGCTGGGTCCGCATCCGGCTTAATCATCAGCATCGTCCCCTTTGTCATGAACTTGTCGAGAGATCAGCTGAACTTTGGCCTGGATGTGGCGGGGTCGTTTCTTAAGGGATGCAACACAACCAATAGCTCCCCTTCTTCGAATGAAGCGGGGACCGCTGATGGGTCTCAGCCGCCCCTGCCAAGGAGTGACACGAGGCTCCTCGCCAACAATGATGTGGTTCCCTCGACTAGCTACGCGTTAGGCGTCCCTCCCCCCTTCCCCCAGCCTCGCCTCCCCAAGAGCCCCCAGACAGCCCCAGCCACCGTTTTTAATTCACCAAAAGCTTCAGAATCGAGAAACCTTGACGGCCCGGTGGCTTCCCAACCACTCCGCATCATACTGGGGATCGAATCCCTGAAGGCGGACCTCGCGGAGGTGTTCCATTTGGAGATGGAGGCGTGTCAGGTACGCACGCGGGCCGGCCCCGACGGCGGCGCCGTCACCGAGCTGAAGCTGCGGCAGTTCGTCCTTCAGCACGTTGGCGCGTGTGCGGAAGGGGCGGCCTGGGGCCGCTGTCCCCATGCCGAGAACCTCGTCGATATTCTACGCCTCCGGGGGATGGTGTTGCGGAGTGAAGGGGATGGGCCAGGGGATCTTGACGCAAAGGGGTTGTCCCTGTCGGTACAGCGCACTGTACAGGTCAACTTGGGTTCCCTCACCGTGGCGATGTCCCCGACGGCGCTGTGCGACACCCGCGAGGTCTTCTACCGGCCGTTCTGTGACAAGGTGTTGGGCGTGCCGGACGAGCCCGTCCCAATGCTCGCTTTGGATAAGGCCGAGACATGGCTGGAGCAGGATGTGCGTCTGGACGACAAGCATATCCTGCTCACCGCGAACCCCAAACGGTGCTGTTATCACCTTCATCTAGGGGAGCACCAGTTGATTCTCACGGGACCTCCTGCCACCCAGATTGTGCTCTCGGATGGCTGCGAGTTGACCATCACCAGCGGGGTGATCGTCATCCCAGGTATGTACTCTCTCGGTTCATACGTCAGTTATGGGATCGGCGCGAGCCTCCGAATTGCCGTGGATTGCCGGATCCAGAAGGAGTATCTGAACATTCCCTCGAAGCCACTCTCGTTGAGTTTTTGGCCTTCGGAATCCATTGTTACTGGGATATCGGTAGTCAGCTTGGATGTTCGCGGCAATCCCATCACCGAACCAGATTCAAATAAGATCCACACGCGTCGAGGATCGGTGCCGGGCGTCCTTTCCACGGCAGGCCCCAACGCTAGTCAGAGCGGTGTTTGTGAGCACCACCTACGCGTTGTATGTGATTTCTACTGCCCTGATCTGAAGGCGCAGTTGATTTCTGAGGACGCGTCGGACCTAACCTTAACCTTCTGCATGGAGGCAAGAGTTGCGTTCGTGCAGGAATCGACGGATGGTGTGCCGGTGCAACGCAACGCATCGATGCGGCTTGCGAATGTTCGTTCGGGTGAGCATGAGGAGTGCGTTCTACTCCCCACCACAATAACGGGAAACTTCTCTGGCGTAGATAATGTGAGCATATCGTTGGTCTTCGGTTCGCTAGAGTTCAGCTCTCAGGCCATTTTTCTTGGGATGTTCGCAAAGATTTTCAGGGATGTGAGGGCTGTCTTCGCCGAGAAGGACTCAGCAAAACGAGTGGCGCCAACCGTGCAGTTGGAGAGCGACGATTTCAAGCTGCTGTTTCCCTCACTGTCTACGGGCGTATGCCAGCACTGCGGTTGGAGGACCGCTACGCTAGCGGAGGCATCGGAGCAGTGTGGAACACTCTGCTACCACTGTTGCACGGGGCGTGATAGCTTGCCTTTGTCCGACTTCCGGCTTGAGGTGCCCCTCGTGGATGTCATACTGCTTGGTTCCGGCGGCGAGCTCAGTCATGGCTGTCTTCGCGGTGTGGAATTCAGCCTTGACCCTAACATGGACTTACAGACAAAGTTTAAGGCAACTCTTTACAACTTCAACCACGCCGCGGCGGTTTGGGAGCCATTTGTGGAAAACTTTGACGCCAACGTCTTGGGCAACGTCCGCACGCATGAGTACCGAATTCGTGTTGATCATTTCGACCACGTTATTTCGCCACACAATCTTCGCGTGCTATCCCTGATGATAAGCGACTACACCTCCACCATGGTTGAGCATCCGCGCGTGGTGGATCATTCATCACATGACCACATCAGCCGTGGTGCCATTAACTTGGGAGAGGCTGATGTAGGTCGCCCAACGGCGGTGGGGAAGCTCTTGCACCGCCCTGGTGACGGGGATTCCGTGGCTGTGTGGGAGAATCGACCGGCATCAACCCCCTCGGGGGGGTCGCTCCGGTCGAAGGATGTGTTCTACGCCCGTGTGGAGGTTGAGAATTTGTGCAGCGCGGGGCTTGTCGTTGATGGCCATCTCGTAGAGGCCTATACTGGAAAGGCGAGCCTGACGACGCGCCGGCGCACGGTGCTCGTGCGGCGCGATAGCTCGCTCGACGCGGACGACGAGGGCTACCTCGTCAGCCTCGCGTTCCCGGTGCTGTATACTCAGGCGCGTGGGTTGCTCATGGAGGCGGTGGTGGAGTTCGTGCAGGGCCCCCCACGGCGGGTGGTTCGCCTCACCGTGCTTCCCCTCCACGAGTCCAAGCGGCTCATCTGCGTGGAGAACCGTCTCAGCTGCGGGTTGGATCCCGGCGACGGCCACGCCATGCTGCGCCCTGGCAGGAAATTTTACCTCCCCGCCGACGCCAACCTCCAGAAGCCCTTCATCGTCCAACCGGACGGGCTGCCGAATGGGGAGAAGTACGCCCGGGGCGTCCCGCTCGACGGACGGGCGGCGCCGTCGATCCACGAGGTCCTCTGCGGCCCGCCCACCCCACTGCGTTGCCGCTGCCTCACGAATCCCATGAAGGATCTTATTGCGTATGTTAGCGTTCATCAGGCCGCGATTCGCGGTGGTGTGCCGAGCTTTGTGATCATCCTGGAGGCTCGCTACCGTGTGAGCAACCGGCTGCCGCACACCGTTATGCTCAACATTTCATTGGACCCCAAAGGCGACATCGTGCGCAAGCGTACCAAACCCACGCATAGCGAAAGCATTCTGTTGGAGACGATGCAGCAAGGTGAACTCCCACTGAACCCGCTCGACCTCAGCTGCGTGGCGTGCATGATCGAGGCATACCAGCTGAGTCCGGGCAAGGTGGTGGAGCGGAAGGGGCCTGAGGAACCCACACCGCCCGCCAAATCCAGACCGACCGTGGACGCCTTTGTTTCGCCGTACATTCAGCTCAAAAGCGGCTACATTTCGCTCATATCCAGCGATGATCGCGAAATGGTCATTCGGGTTGAGGTGAAGGATGATAACATCTTCCTCACGACGCCGTTTTGCCTGCTCAACCACACCCCCTTCCGCCTGACGATCTCGGAGTGCAACAGCGAGGGCGACCCGCGGCGGTTTAAGCACCGGCGAAACTACGGCGTCCTGGAGGCCGAGATGGACGCCAGCGTCGCGGCCTGCCCGATGTTCCCGCAGAAGGATGAGTTCTTCGTCGAGCTCGCCGTCGAGCACCACGTCGCGCGGATGCTCCCGTTGCACGTGCAGCAGAGCGGCGTCATTTTGTTGCGGGATCAGCCACGCCAGCCTCCCTCCGTGCGGTGCGGGCGATCCGCCACCGGGGAGGCGACACGGGGCTGCCACCGGGTGGTCCACCTCACCTACCTCTCCGAGGTCGACCGCAGCGGGGCGATCCTCGTCACCCTGACCCCTCGTTGGGTGGTGGTGAACCGCGCGGGGGTGCGGCTTTTCGC
The DNA here is from genome assembly GCA_000582765.1 of Phytomonas sp. EM1. NCBI lineage: Eukaryota > Euglenozoa > Kinetoplastea > Trypanosomatida > Trypanosomatidae > Phytomonas > Phytomonas sp. EM1. The sequence continues at coordinate 5,056 of HF955122.1, read as the reverse complement.
GGTCTTTGCGGAGGCCCGGGAGGCCGCCGAGCGGCAGGGGGGTGAGGCCGTGGCCGCAGCGGCGTCATCCATGGTGGTGGAGCTCCCCCCGCGGTCGGCCGTTCCGCTGCTGGAGTCCCCTTTTTGCGCGCCGGAGGTCGGATATTTCGTCTACCTCCTGCAATCCCCACGGGCGGCGCTGCCCGGGCGGCCTGTGGCACTCGAGACGATCCACACTGAGACGATCGTCGCGTATCGCGAGGTCGCTGAGGGCGCGACCGGGGGGCGGGATCGGTTTTTCGAGGTCGCCCTCGTCGCACGGAGCCCGTATACGTACGTGACGATCGAGGAGACGGTGGTGGCGCCCTACGTGGGGCTCAACCGCACGCGGTATCGCCTGCGGCTGGAGGACGTCGCGAGCCCTAAATGGGGTGGTGGGCGCGTTATTGCCAAGGTGGAGGCCGGGTGTGGGGGGGAGTTGGTGGTGGATCCGACCAACTCCACCCGCATTCGGGTGGTGGTTGAGGGGAAGGAAGGGGCTTCTTCTGCTTCTTCTTCCCCGCGAGCGCGCGACGCAGAGGTGATTTTCGATATCAGCCGTGCGATGACGGACGAGGAGTGGGCGCGGGCCCGAGGGGGACTGCGGTATCGCGTGAGTTACGGCGAGGACAGCCAAACCGTGATGGAGGTGATGGAAGTGGAGATGCCCTTCGTGATCAAGCATACCATGAAGGCCTACGAGATGACTCCATTGCGCGTGAGCCTTAACGTGAAGCTCGCTACGGTGGCGGTGGCGATGGCTAACAAGGACCTTCTCTTTGGCGCCTTCACCGACATTCGGCTGAGCCTGAACCGGAAGACCACCTCCCAGCTCCTCGAGTTCTCCATCAAAAATTACCAGATCGACAACCAGGCGGAGGACGCGCCCCACTACGACTCCTGCGTGCTTGCGCTGCGGAAGGCCGAGGATGGCGTCGCGATCGCCGGCTGCCTAAAGCAGGCCATCACCTCCGCGAAAGGGGTTTTGTGTGTTGAGGAGTTCCGCCTCGACGTAACCCCGATCGCGGTGCGGGTGTCCGACACCCTCCTCGTCTATCTGGCGAGTTTTCTGCAGCAAGTGAGGCTGTCCGGGGGTGGGCGTGAGGTGGACCTTCTGAGCTCCCGCTTTGTCGAGTCCGCCGCGCCCACCCGGTCGGCGTGCCCTACCCAGACGCAGCTGTTCAAAGAGGCCCCTCTGCAGATGGACTTCATGGCAACCCACGTCGTGCTCGAGCGGTTTATTGTGAACCCGATCCAGGTCCGCCTCTGGCTCACCCGCGACGATGACGAGAATGACTTTATTCTCGACCAGGTCCACACCGAAGGGGCGGCGCTGCTGTCGATGCTCGTTTCCACCTGCGAGGACGTCCAGATCACCGCGCCCGGGGTGGTGTGCATCAAACGCACGGACCGCCTCGGGGTGTTACTGGAGTGGCTCGGCAAGAGCTACACCGACGGCCTCCTCGCGCAAATCCACGGCGTGCTGCTGCAGTACGCCTCCTCGCTCCCTCTGGTGGGGGCGCCGGTGAAGCTGGCGACCGGGATCGGCGGCGGCGCCGTTCGCCTCTTCCTCGAGCCCATCGAGGGCCTCTCGACGTCGCCGAAGGCCTTCGCGCAGGGCCTCGCGAGCGGCTCCGTCGGCTTCGCGCAAGGCCTCGCCGGGGGCGGCCTCGGCGCCTTCGCGAACATCACCGACACCGGCTCCCGGC
>HF955120.1:31845-52391 GCA_000582765.1 Phytomonas sp. EM1 | reverse complement strand
TATGGGGTGTAAGTAGTTGCATAGGAATGAGGGTTGCATAGGAATGATAGTTGCATAGGTGTGAGGGTTGCATAGGAATGAGGGTTGCATAGGTGTGAGGGTTGCATAGGAATGAGGGTTGCATAGGAATGAGGGTTGCATAGGTGTGAGGGTTGCATAGGAATGATAGTTGCATAGGAATGGGTATAGGTAAAATTTTATTCTTTGAAATTCACCGGGTTTTCGATTTTTTTTGTGTATTTTCGCGAGTACTCATCGTTGGGGCGCATTGGCATGGAGGGAGAGCCGGTTTCGCCCACTACGGCTGCCATTAATTACTACATGGGTTGTTGCTTAATATTTTCACCACTTTCGGATCGCTGAGCATGGGGGAAATGACTATTTCGTTCCGAACCTGTTGCTATGATGTGGCGAACCGCTTCGCTTAAATTGGAACGGTCACCGACTCTGTGTCGACGCTCAGATTCACAAAGCCTTTCCATTTTGCAGGTGCATGTTATGTCCTCAAAGATGGGCTTGGCGCCGCCAGGCCCTGTCCCGTTCAAGCGCCGCCTCTAGATGGATAGCCTAGATCGTTAGTGTGCGCCGCACTCGCAGCTTTTTATTTTTTTCATTCCTCGTTCATGGTCAAGATTGTTCAGTTGCCCTTGCCAGATCAAAGATTCACATGGATTTTTTCCTTCGGAAAAAAAATACCTTCGGCCAGATGTTGAAAAATGCATATAATTTTTTTTTCATATTTTAGTAATCAGCAGGAAGTAAACCAAAACTGATGGATTATACTTTTTAGAGTTTTGATGACAATAACGTGATAAATTGATAATATTCCCCCCTCTCCCCCTTCTTAGGCTTTTTCAGAAAGAAAATCATTCATGGGAAGAACCATTTTAAAGTTTAGCAGTGGAGAGTTTGAAACGGATGACCACTCGAAAAATGACCTGAAAAGTAATGATAAATCGGAGTCTTATGATGGGCTAGAGCAGGCGGATTTTTGCGTCACCGAGGATCTAGTGCGGCGATACTTTATGGAAAACGGAGTTCTCCTGCCCTCCACACAAGATTTCGTAAAAATTATCTCAGTCATATCTGATAGCTCAGAGATTGAATATTGTGAATGGTAATTATAGCTCACAAAAAATGGACAACCTTGTAACTATTACTTCACACTTGGAAAATCAAAGGTTTGTCTGACTTGCAGCTGAGATCCTATTTGTTTGATTTCATTTACTCCTAAATAGTTTTTTTTCAAGATAGATTTGCCACAGATTACCCTTTTGCCATGGCTCATCCGGTTCGGTACAAAAGCGGTGAGAAGCGAATTGTAGGTATCATTGGAGATGAGGACACCGTTACCGGATTTCTTCTCGCTGGAATTGGGGATAACCGCGTCGCAATGGCTCATAAAAATCACCGAACCCGTGAAAGTGATTTGATGCCGAATTATTTAGTTGTTGGTCCATCAACTCCCCTATCGGACATTGAGTCGGCATTTACATCCATGTGCTCACGGGGTGACATTGGCATTATAATTATTACTCAGAATATCGCTAATGACATTCGGCATCTGATTCAACAACACACCGCTGTTATTCCTAGCATCCTGGAGATTCCAAGCAAAGACCAAAAATACGATCCTGAAAAGGATTTTATTCTAGAGAAAATCAACCGAGCGCTTGGGATTCGATAGTCTTGTTGTCAATTGAATTTTCCTCAAATAATAGTATTTTCAGATTTTTGAAAGTAGACTAGTATTGGCAAGCGACTACGTTGTCGTATTTCTCTTACTCGAAGCAATTTGATGATTCCAGTGTATCTTTGGGAAGCATAAATGGTGTATGTATCCGTTTAGCGTACATGACAAACTACTTTTTCCTGTTACAGTTCTTCTTTTTCTAAAAGTTATTTAAACTATTTTTATATTTCCATAATGTCCTCTGTCGAATATTTGAATAAGCTCAATGAGTACGTCAAGGGGAGTCCCGCCTTTGAAGATGACAATCCGAGTTTGGCGGTCGCTACTTTTAATACTCCTCATGAAGTAGCTCGAAAGTTGTCGCCTATTGGCAGTTGTGATGAGCGTCTTATTAAATGTGCTTCCTGGAAGTCTCTGAAGGGTCTGTATGAAAAATACGGAAACACTCATATGGTGAAATTTTTCGAGGCTGACGCTGATCGTTTCAACCGGTACTCTGTTAAGGTTGATTTGGGAAACAACTTTTTGTTCCTTGACTACTCCAAAAATATTATTAATGATGAAATTAAAGACATGCTTTGTTTACTTGCTGAAGAAAGGGGTGCAAGTGCCTTTGTTAAATCTCTTTTTGCTGGTGAGAAGGTGAACTCGACGGAGAATCGCGCTGTTCTACACATTGCGTTACGCAACAGGAGCAATAAACCGATTTTTGTTGACGGAAAGGATGTTATGCCGGACGTGAACAATGTGCTCAATCATATGAAGAGGTTTTCCGACAAGGTTCGAAGTGGTGAGTGGAAGGGACAGAGTGGAAAACCGATCCGTAATATTGTTAACATTGGTATTGGAGGAAGTGGCCTGGGCCCGATGATGGTTACCGAAGCACTACGGCCGTATTGCCATAAAAACATTCGAAGCTTTTTTGTTTCGAATGTTGATGGGACAGATATCTCTGAGGCTATTCGTCAAGTCGACCTCGAGGAAACCCTCTTCATTGTCGCAAGTAAGACATTTACAACTCAGGAAACTTTGACGAACGCCTTGTCTGCCCGCCAGGCTTTGCTTTCGCATCTTAAATCTAAGGGCATAAAGGAGGACGGTGCAGTTGCGAAGCACTTTGTTGCCCTCTCGACAAATACCAAGGAGGTGAAGAAGTTCGGTATCGACCCTGAAAACATGTTCGTGTTCTGGGATTGGGTTGGGGGCCGTTACTCTATTTGGAGTGCAATTGGCCTTTCGGTTATGATTTCCATTGGCTATGAGAACTTTGTGGAGATGTTGACTGGAGCCCACATGATGGACAACCACTTCCTCCACACACCCACTAAGCACAATCTTCCCACGATTCTTGCACTGGTCGGGGTTTGGTACAACAACTTTTTCGGCTGCGAAACACAGGCGGTTCTTCCCTACGATCAATACCTTTGGAGGCTTCCCGCTTATCTGCAGCAGCTTGACATGGAAAGCAACGGCAAGAGCGTCGAGAAACAAGGTGGTTGCGTAACTTACCAAACAGGTCCGATTGTATTCGGCGAAGCTGGTACCAATGGGCAACACGCGTTTTATCAACTCATCCATCAGGGCACAAAGATCATCCCGTGCGATATCCTTGGTGCTATTAACACGCACAATCCCATCGGTGACCACCATCGCATATTGATGAGTAACTTCTTCGCACAAGCGGAGGCCTTGATGGTCGGGAAAAACGCCAACGAAGTCGAGAAGGAGTTAATGAAGTCTGGAATGCCGAAGGAGGAGATGAAGCGCCTGATTCCTCACAAAATGTTTACTGGAAACAGACCCAGCAACAGTATTTTGGTGGACAAGCTGACTCCACGAGCCTTGGGTGCGATCATTGCGATGTATGAGCATAAGGTTCTTGTCCAGGGTGTCATATGGGGGATCAACAGTTATGATCAATGGGGTGTGGAACTTGGGAAGGTCCTGGCGAAGTCCATTTTACCACAGCTGAAGCGCAACGAGAAGGTGTCAAACCATGATCACTCCACGAATGGACTTATTAATTTGTTTAATACTTTTGCTCATTTGTAAGAGTCGATTATATTTGAAGGTTATGATTTAGTATAAATAGGGAAAAATAATGGCATCAAAAGTGAAAAAAGAAGCTTTTTGATATAAGTTCCAGTTCAATAGTTTCAGGCAACCATAGCAAATAAAGTTTTATAAAGTTTTATAAGGCTATCTTCTTTAATTTTTTTTTTACAGTAGTTATTTATAAATACAATTCTGTTATTGAAAGTTGTCAAAATAAATTAATTCTTATTGAAAGTTGTCAAAATAAATTAATTCTTATTGAAAGTTGTCAAAATAAATTAACTCTGTGTACTGCTGGTAAGTGCTGCCTCTTGGGATTAGAGAGGGCATTCAAATTCGCACTCCTATTCTCCTTTTCTCTCATCTATGTGTTGACAACACCAAAACGAAGGATGCATGACTAAGCGAAAAACTATATTCTACACGTATTTCTGAGGGCAATGCTTTGTCGAACGGTCGGCAACCACTTTTTCGGATCTTTTTCGTCAGGCTTTTCGAAGATGTTCCCTAGCAAAGAATCTGGATCAGGGAAAAGCTTTTTTGAGGGCTTTACAAACTCAGCGGAGAACAAGGCTGGTGGCTTTAACTTCGGGCTCGGCAACTTTGGAGGGGGTCCTGGTGGGCCATTTGGCGGGCTTATTGACAAAGCCCTTGAGTGGTGTAGCAGGTCCCATGCACTTGATATAGCCCGCCAAGAGGGAATAGATATCCGCGATATCTGCTTTAAGAAAACTTCGGATGGTGGCGTAAATGTCATGGTCGATGCACCCAATGCTAGTCAGCTACAAATCGAGGCGTTAGGCCGTCGTGTACAAGAAGAATGTCCTGTTGCCCGCTTTCGTAAAACGCAAGTCCGTACCCCTGAACAGCAAATGAAATGGTTAAGGCTCCCTGACCGGTATGATCGTTGATCAGTTATTATTATTATTATTATATATCAGCCCATATATATATATATATATTCCACGTATATTTTATTGCTTGAGGGAATGATTTGGTTAGGTTTTCTAAGCGTCGAATGACATATGTTTCCGTATCGGAAGTCTTTTGCTTTCCTACCTCTGACCTGAACAATGATCTTTTTACGGTCATAAACTTTTAATGTGCTAAACCGTGTGCTGCTGTCAATGGGAGCTCTAATTCTTAACTAACGGATACGCCCATTTTTTTTTGGTAGGACAGAAGTTTCCGCAGAGCAGACAGACTTTGGTACAGAAAGAAGGACAAAGACAAATATTTGTTAATTCAATTATGCTGCTATTCTACGCTGAAGTTAGACATCAATCATGACTATCGATGCATTACACAAGCACCTCATCTTCGATACCAAGTAGTTAGTGTATCAGATGCTACTAGGACTTATATTTACTGCGGGAAAAATAGACCCCACTTTTCTGTCCAATTTCCTTCTTACTTGTTATTTCACAAATTGAATTGGCCCATCCAACCGTGAGATAATTCAAAATGTCTTTCTCCATTTCTCTCTTTTTCTCTCTATCTTTATATATATACATATATATATATATATATATATATGCAATTTTTTTTTCTGAATAAACACACGAGAAGGGAAGGTTGACTGCACCATAATCACAAAGCAAAACAAGACACACATTGAATAAATTGACCTCACCTAGAGCCTTTTCTATTGTTAAATCATGCGCGCATCTTCACGAAAAGTCAGCAATGCCCCTGGCCCCACAGATTCCATCAACGACCTAGAGCCAACAGGTTTTCCGGTTTCACCAGTACAGCTTATTTTTAGCTGCGCGATGTTCATTATTTCTGTGATTCTCTTTCATTTCTTCCTGAAAGTGGGCAAATAAGCTATTATAAAAGACAGGCAAATGGTGTTCCAGGCAGGAATTGAAGGCTGCTTACGCTCGGGAGCACCTTACTTTTTGTAATTGAAGTTGTGTCTTTCTTATTAATCCAAGTTTATTAGGGTATGGAAACTCAAAGTTGAGGATTTCAGCACTCTTATAGTGAGATTATTTTAAAATGGAAGAAAAATTATAAAGTGCAATGGTGAATATGCTTTTTTTCTGGGCTCTAAGTTTAGTAATTGTCGTAATTATTGTCTGCGTAGGCGTGTCAATAACCAAATATGCTTTTGTTTTTAAATCTGTTGAAGGAGGAGGTGCGCGTTTGGGTCATCGAGGGAGAAAGGGCACGGTAATTTGCATTGAACTTACCTTTTTTTTTTACCGGAATCTAAGATTTGCTGCGATGGATCTAGTGAATGTTATTTCCCGATCGCTCTTGTTGCTCTGACCTTCAGATGCGCAACCTTTTGAAATACGTAGAGAACGTGCAAGGGAGGGTTCCAAGTAATCAGTCCGTGTTTTCTTCATACCTTATTTGCAGTACTATGAAATGTTTGATATTAGTCAATATTTCGTTAACTATCGCTTAGATTCATATTACGGTTTTTCTCTATTTTCTGCCTTGTATCAATTGTACGCGAAGCTGTATTGACAAATAGTAAAGGAGTGAACACCGTATATTCCGCTAAAAAGCATAACACATGCCATGCGATGAGGATGAGAGGGATCCCAGCAGTACCAAACGTCAACGGGAAGTGGGACGCAAGGAGTTCGGCACGTTTGCTTTGTATCACTCGTTTGAGGAGCACGTTACAAACACGCAGAATGCCTTCTTGAAGGGCGATAATCAGTTAGCCGAGCGGGAAGCAACATTAGCACTGCGCATTCGCCCTACGGCCCATCTCTTCGCACTTTTAGCTGTTATTGCCGAATCCAAGGGGCAGTACGACCGCGCCAGTGATTTCCGACTCCTGCAGGCCTTTCTAGCCCACGATATGGTGCTCTGGGAGGAGCTTCTGCACGAGTTCCTATCCGAGCAGTTGTACTACAAATCCGTGGTCTGCTTGCAACGCCTGTCCGCGATGGAGAAGTGCCCGGTGCGGTACCGAACCCTCCAGCTCCAGCTTGCAGATCTACTCATCGGCCTGGGCGAAATACGTCGTGCAACTAATGTGCTAGTCCCGCTCTGGAATAGTAGCCGCTGTAGGGATTTTGACGTGTTTGCATTGCTCTCTTCTCTGTACTTCCAGCTAGGAAAGTGGTCCTCGCTGGAGGGGTTGATCACGAGTAGCCTTAAAAATACATTCTGCGTAGATATGCCTGTAGGTGATGCAGTTCCGTTGGTGTCAGGCGTGGAGGCAAATACCGCTCGAGATAATGTCGATACTAGCGATGGGAATCCCGATTCGAAAAAGGAAACCAAACGTAAACGTGTGTCGAAGCGAGTGCGGTTCTATAACGTGCCTGAGGATACTGACAAAGTAGATGCTGAGGATAAGGAAAATACTACAACTCCGTTCCCTCAAAGCGGCCTCACAAACAAACCAGACGTGATGCGTGAAATGCCCGATTCCGAGGCAGAAGACCTGGATGAGTTTGACTTTACCAGCTTGACGGAAGAGACAACTAGACATATGGCCAGTGATTCAGCGCTGCCAAGAACACCGGGGGATGGGTCGGCGGAGCCCATAAAAAGCCTTTACGGGGATCGTATCGATTTGAGCACGCCGGACGCGAAGCGCAACTTCTTGATATTGATAAACGTGCACACAGAGCTTCTCAATGAGAGTGGGAAATTTATGGAAACTGTGCAGGTGATGGAGTTCACGGCTGCATGTCTGCACGTACCGATATTAGATTTACCGCCCGATCTTCTTGTGCGGTTGGGGACGGCGTATGCCTTTCTTGAAGACATGAAGCAACCTTGTAAGGATGTTGTTCATTATCTGATCGATACATGCCCCATGGATACATACGCGGATGTGCTTTTGGATATGGCGATGACTCTTCAGAAAACTGGAATGCACACTGAAGCAAGGATGATATTTGCGAGCTGTGTACGGTACTACGACGCTATCCACCGACGCTTGGCGGCGGATGTGCTCCAACTGGAGCGAGCGATTGGGGTGGCTGATGGGGGAGAAAAGAGCCATGGTGGCGAAGAGATTCGCACAAAGCGACTTCAGGCCCTACACGAACGTCTGAAGGAGGTGGAAACAGAGCTGCGAGAGGTTAAAACGGTCCTCGCAGCGGCCCACTACGGCCAGGCGCAGAGCGGTTTCTCAATTAGAGACATCAAAGACGCCGAGCAGGAAGCAAAAATGGCGTTGTCGTTTGAGCCAGATCATTTACAGGCGCGCCTACTCCTTGGGAGGTTGTATTTTTATGAAAAGAAAGATCTCGATGAGGCGGTGCGTATACTTACACCGAAGGAAACGGATGCGGCTTTGTGTCGTATTCAACTAGGGGCCTTTCTCGTGCGTATTTTCTTCAAGTCTCGCCGGTATGTGGAGGTGATCGCGCTGGGCGTTTCGATGTTCGAGATGATTCTCTCCAGCGCCGAGGACGGCGATACGATGTCGGTCGCGCCGGGCTCCTCCCGGCGATCCTCCGCGCCCTTTCTCCTGCCCACACTCTCGCGCGCGACTTCCGCGATCATTCCATCCGTGTCCGTGGTGGGGATGATTCGAGGGTCTGGTGGTGTGGACCCTTCCAATCGACTCTCCGCCTCGCTCGCGGCGTCGATACGATCGGGAACGTCGGTGGTGCGGCAGCAGCTCGCCCGGCGGGATCGTGCGTCGCTGACGACGACCGCGTATGGCGCGTCCGCGGCGGCATCCATCGCGGCCGGGTGGAGCCGCGAGGACGAGGAGGCGAAACTCAAGGATAGCTCCACCATTTTTCGGTTTAACCGCAAGCGACGAGCTGGCGGCAGTCGGGAGGGATTGCAGGGGAAAGGCCAAACCGGGATGGGTACCACGCCAGACGATGTCGATGCTGTTTTGGAGTCGAAAAAAGCCAAGGAGGAGGAGGAAGTCGAACGGAAGCGGCGGCGCATCGAAGAGGTGACCAAGCGCGACCCGCGGAGCTTTTGGGAGGCCCCCAAGGACGGCGAGGAGGTGGAAGCCCCGACGGACCGGCCAGAGGGTGCCCCGGTTGATATCAAAGAAGAGGAAACCGCCGCGGTAAACGAGCCATCGAGTGCTTGCAAGAAGCCAAATACGAAGCAGACGCCGCCGTTGCGTCCGGCCGAGATGCCGAAGATGGCAAACTTCACCACCGTCGGTGAGAAGGACCGTGATCTGTCGGAGCTGGAGGGTTTCGAGGAGTCGCTAAAGGCGCAGCGCGATGATGCCGCGGGCGATGCCCCGAGGCCTGAACGGGACGCCGAGGCAGTCGAGGATGAGGTGAGCCCGTCCTCCTACGAGCTCCCCAGCTTGGAGGAGGTGAGTAAGCAATTCACCGATCCCGCCATGGCGCAGCTCTTTTTAAAGGTGTCGTCCAATGAGCCTCCCACGAGTCCCTTGTCGGGCGCGTTACGAACAGATGCTCGGGTGGATCTTTCGCGGAATCCATCCCACCCGGAAGGCGTTAGTGGCGTTATGGATCGCGTAACGGCGCGGGAAGCGATCACGGCATTGGGCCGCGCGGAGTTTCTCGCGCTCGCGGTTTCCATCGTGGAGAGCTACAGTGCCCTAGGGAAGTTCTCCGAGGCCAAGGAGTTCGCCTCCGTTGCGCTCATTCGCTTTTCCAAAAAGAGAATTTTTGGACAGATGGGGAATCCGTTGGAGCGGCCGCTTCGGCTAGCGGTGCTGCGCGCGGCACTGGCCGCCGGCGAGAGCGAGGATGCGTTTCGAGTCGGCTTCCGGCTTCTTCAGGAAGAAAGCCTCCCTGAGGAGCATAGCGAAGTGGTCGAACTCATGCACGGCGTGCTCAGTCGTTGCGAGGATCGTTCCTCGATTCTCTACCGCGCCTTTGCGGAGAGTCGTTGCGATGTAGTCCATCTAGTTCTTCTGGCAAACCGCTATTACCAGACTCGTTCCTACACCCGCGTCTTGAACCTTTATCTGGTGGCCTTGGAGCGACGGCCAAGGGATATTTTTCTCAATTTCATGGTAGGTCTTTGCTACGTGCTGTGCAGCCACCAAAAGCGGGTGACGCTGCGCGAGGAATGCGTCTCAGCGGGGGTGTATTATCTTTCCCAATACCAAACCCTTCTCGTCGCCCTTGATCCGAGTCGTATGGGTGAGGCTTTATACAACTCTGCGCGCGCGTTGCATTACCTGCGACTGTATCACCTGTGCGCGCCGCTTTACGAGCGCATCATACGTGATCTCTGCGTACCGGAAGAATGCTCCATAGCGATTCAAAGGGCCGCGCGATTCAACCTCTACTTTCTCTATAGATGGGGCTCTGGTAATCGCGAGTTGGGTCTGGCAGCTTTGCAAGCAACATGATAGTAATACAGTGGCCACAAGAGTGATTAGGGTTCTCTTTCCTCTTGCTGTGCTTATAGAGCTTTTTTATTGATATATAAAAGTTAAACAAGCAGATAATTAAGCGAAAAATTATAGGTTATGCGTTTCCACCACAATTAATGACGTGAATTGTCATTTGTTTTTCTACTCGTCTGCTTTATTCCAAATAGACGCACTCTTTTAAGCGTGTGAAAAATTCCATCGATAAATGTGTTCAGAAAAGTGCCAATACGTCTCCCTGTTGACTTTTTAGATGCTCCCTGTATTGATTTGCTCTTACAATTTTCTTCATTCCTCTTTTCTCTTGCATTTCTTGTCATTTTAACTAATCAATTGATGTCAAGAAACCAGTTGTCATATTGAATTAAGCGAATTTAAAACCTAAAACCAATATATATCTATAAAGGTTTTTTTCTTACATTCAGTATTTGAAAGGTAAAAAATTGACGTAGGTTTAGACATTTCTTTCTGTAAAAGATACTTACGGTTTTCAGTGTAAACCATTTAGAATTTTCCAAATATCAACATTTCGTATTTAGTGAAAAATATTTTTTTCTTGTTATTATCTAATTCAGAGAGAGAAGCAATAGAAAGTCTAGTATAAATTTGATAAAAATTCAATTAAAATTTTTAGTTGCTTCTGAGCCTTACGGGCCTCTAATTCTACTTAGTGTAATTTTCCTTTTTTGGTTGTTAAGTGTGAATCATTTCCTCGGGTGTGTTGTTCATATTTTCGCCAAAAGTGAAACATTTCTTCTGGCAACAACAGAAACACATAAGTAGCAAAAAAGATTGTACTTTCTTTTCATGATCACTGATGGAAAAGGGAAGTTTTTCCGAAACCTCTGATGCAAACTCTTACGAACATGAGGAACAGAGATATCGTGGGTACAACAATATGTCTGACGATGTGCACAATGAAAATTTTATTTTTGGTGGCTCCGCTTCTACACTCGATGCACCTTTACTTGGGAAAACTGCTCTTCCTTCTGAAAAGGAGAGACTTAAAGCGGTACAGTTTTTGACGAGTCAGGAGAAGATGCCATCAGCGCTTATCAAGGAGGACGAGAACCCCCTCAACTTTAACACAAAGCCAGAGCTCAAGAACGACAGAAACACGGATAAACCTGCGCTGAATGAGGAAGAAGTGTTTCTGCCTCACCTTCAGCGCCTCTACGCTGACGAGACCTCTTCGAAACCGAATCGTGTGGAAAAACATGTGGACCCGAGCTCAAAGGCAGCGAGTTCGTCCGATGCTACACAGCGACCAAATTCAAAAAGTGCCCAACCCGCTTCACCAAGCAGCATGATCCTACCCCCAGTTGCTGACTCGAAGGGCACCCCAACCCAGCCCCGAATTCGATATCCCAACGCCGAACGCAGCCATTCCTCCGAGGATCATGTTTTCCTACCAACATCCCCGAACCACGCACAGGCCGTTCTATCTGACTACGAAAAGGGTCGCCTCGCGGTACGTAGTCCGGTAAACTCGCAACATGATACCATTCGCAGCACGGAACCCGCCTCTGAGCCGGATACGTACAGTCAAACATCCAAAGGACATAACAGCAAGGGAACTCTCGATAAATATGGAAGAGCGTTGGAAAAGCGATTTGATTCAGACATGCAGAAAACATCCCCCAAAAAGCCCTTTCAAGCTTCGTATCCGAGAGTGGACGGGAGGGAAGGAAGGAGCATGGGCGCGGCATACTACACGATGGATCGTCAGGCAAGTCATAGGTCGCTATCCCCTTCGGGGTACCCCTTACGCCAAGCCTACGGTGGCTCGAACAACGGACACGGCGCGCTGCGATCTCCCCGCACGGGTGAATTGAGCATGCAAAGGGGCGTATTAGCGCATTCGCGGGAGGCGTCCTCGCTGCCAACCAGCTACACCTCTCAGAAGCCCCAGTGGATGAACGCCGTGGAGTGGATGAACATGAAGAAAAAATCCGATCGGGATAGCGAGTTATTCGATCAGGCCCTCCCACTCGACCAAGCCAGGCTCGGGATGCAGTCTCGTCGGGCCGGGAAGCAGGGCTTCCTCACCGCCAGCCACCTCCGCGCGCTGGAGGAGATCAACGGCGGCGGCACGCTCTACGTATACTCCCCCGATCAAACCAGTGGGCAGGGGGGGTCGCATAAGTCGCGCCGCGCCCCGTTGCTCGCGCAGGAGGAGGTGGTGCACGGCGTCGTCGTCGCGCGAGGGGCCCCGCGAGGACGGATGCAGGGCTCCCAGTCCACCAGTTCGTTTCGGGATAAACCCTCACGCGCGATCACCACCGTGGAGACGTACCCGATGACAAGGGTGCTGCGCAGCCCTGCGAACAGCACCGACCGCCTCGACGGCGATGGCAATTTTCGCGAGTTTAACCATCCGCGGGAGTTCGCGCCCCGCGGGCGGGGATGGGTCCTGCCGAGGAAAAACATACCATCCTACTCTAGCAACACCATGGGCGTCATCACGGCGACGGAGGTGGTTGGGGGGAAGTTGTCATCGCACCAATCCAACGGAAATTTAACGACCGTTGCCAAGGGTGGAAAGCCGCAGGGGAGCGATAACGCTAACAAAAACCAGTACGCGGGTAGTGCGGGCTACAACTCCAGAGGCACCGGCGGCGGTGCTGGCGGCGGTGCTTGCGGCGGTGCTGGCGGCGGTGATAGTGGTGGAGGAGGAGGAGGAGGAGGAGGAGGGGGTGGACAAGACAATGGGCGCGGTGACAGTTCGAATAAAAAGAAACCTCCGCAGCGAGACGGTAAATCTGGAGCCTTGACAACGACCAAGCCTAAAAAGGTTCTGAATGACCAGGACGAGCACAATGAGCAAAACTTTAGAAAGTTTGATATCAATGTACTTCATTCGATCCCATGGGATAAACGCCAGCAGATCCCCACCAGTGGGTTCGGGACGAGATTTTTTTCCATCCTGTCCTCGCCGCGTTTCTGGGAGAAGATCGACTGGAGTGTGCGCTCTTCGTTGCTTACGGTGTTGCCCACCATGATACTAGCTCTTGAGCCCTCGACGCGTGAGATCGTGCCAAAGGGGTTTGCCTCCACCTTACCCTTCACCGCCTTTTGGATCAGCATGCCCACCTTCGGTTCGGGTCTTCGGGAGCTTTTCATTGCCTTGAAAGGCTTCACTTGTGGGTTACTCCTGTCCGGAGTGATTATTGCCACGAACCCGAGTCCCCATTGGGTTAGTATCCTGCTTATGGCTATTGCCATTTTGTTATCTTCTTTTATCTCTGAAGAGACCAAAAAAACGGTTGCCTTCACCGTTTCGTCCGTCATGATGCAATATATGATCGATCATGGAAGTACTGGTTACATGTATTGTCTTCAATACTATATTACAATCTTAATCGCGCTGGCTTTTGGCACGGCAGCCTTTTTAATTCCTTTCATCCGCTGGTCTAGCGGTAATGCGAAGCATTACATGATGGCTCTCGGAAATGTGTTGAGCATCGAGGTGCAGGGGGTTTGTGGAAGCTTTTGGACTCGAACGGCCTTTGAACGCGACCTCAACATGATGCGTTTGCGGCAGCTTCGTACAACCGCCGAGAAATGCATCGCAAAAATCGAGGTCTCCATGAGTGAGTCGGACTATGAGCCGCTTATGGGAAGGTTTCGTGCGAAGATGCGGGTACGCTTTGCGTTTTGTAAAAAAGTACACGCTATCCTTGGTTCTATGATTCAAGTTATCGAGCTCGTTAGTGAGAAACCATCGCTTGTAGCTACCCCAACGTGTTTGGAGTATGGTGCGGCGATAGATGATGATCTGGCTTATATAACTTCTTCTATAGACAGTATGATTCTCAAGATTGCTGATCCAAGCCGTAATGTAGAATCAGAGGTCGCCTTTTTCCGCGAAGCGCACGCTCGCTTCCAGGAATCCCTCTCCCGTGCTCGCGAGGATGTGATTTTAGACAATGAAAACTATGAAACCGATCAGTCAGACGTGTTTTTAGGCTTTTTCATGTTTAGTGTTGATCAGCTCTGTGAGGCGGTTGGTACCTTCGCCGAAGACTCATCGCCGCCGAATAGTATTATCCACTTCCTTCTTTTTCCCGTTCGGGATATAAAGAGCGTTGCAAAAGCGTTTAAAACTCTTTTAATGGCACTGGTTTACAACCGAACCCTTACCCGCCGCCTTAAGGAGGCGATAAAGCTCACCCTTTGCATGGTCGTACCCGTTATATTTCAAATATACGCGATGGCTAACAATCCTACCAGCGCCGTTGCCGGTGCCTCTGTCATCGCGTTAATTTACAATCCAACCGGGTCGGCAAGTTTTCATTACGCCACCGGGCGTTTGCAGGGAACTGTCTTGGGATCCATTGCCGCCTACATGAGTGTCGAACTCGCCAATGAACGGCGGGTGCTGCTCTATGCGATGGTTTTTGTCTTGAGCTTCATTGGTGGATTCGTGCAGGCCGCCCCCAGCTACTACGCCTTCGGTAACGCGATTGTGTGTAGTGTTATCTCTGTGATAACACAGTACACGAACAGTGAGGCGGCCATGACGCGTATCAATCAAAACTGTTTTGCTATTGTGTTTTATTTTGTAATTGCGTGCACAGTATGGCCTATGCGTGGGATCACCAAGATCAGAATGGACCTCGACGTGAGCCTGCGTTGTTTCCGCGAGTCCTCCACGCGATTGCTGTGCAACCTAGACATGCCGTACGACTTCTCCGAGGTCGTGGCGGATGTCACTGCGCTGTTGGAAGAAATGTCATCGAAAATTGGCTCACAGCTTAATCACATCCCGGGCGCGATTGAGGAGCCAAGTTTGACTTCCGTTGAGTTCCCTGAGGAGGCCTGGCGGCAGGTCATCCAGAGCGAGAATAAGCTCCACTCGGCGCTGAGCATGATGAGCCTCGCATACTCGATTTTCATGTCGAGCAGCCCAACCTCCGAGACGTCCCTTTCCATTCACTGGGTTGCACTGCACCGCATCGCGCCACACGCGAAGGACCTGTCGGACCTGATTTTCTCCTCGGTGGATTTGCATTTGATGATTCTCTCCAAATCGGTGGCGGTTCCGACCAGCCACTTCACTCGACTTCGTACCTCCATGATCGAGACCTACGAGGCCATCCTCAATACATACATCGAGACCGTTCAGTACAGGATGCAGACGGAAGAGAGTTCCGGAGACATCTCCTCTGAAGCGGGCTCTAGGTTCTCGAGAAGCCTCAGCCACTCGAGCAAAGATAGCGACGGTGGTGGTGGCAGTCCAGCGAGGTCCTTTTCTGAGGTTCTGAATCCCGCAAGCGATCCCACACCATTCGTATTAGGAAACCAAGACTCTGCTAACGCGGCTGGAGCCGCCCATAAGGATGTCAAAGATGATCATACTAATCACGACGAAAAAACCAACAGTAACACGAGTGATGATGCCTCGGAGCATGGGACGAAAAAGCGCAAAAAGAAGGGTTATATTTCCTACAAGCCAACAAGCGAGGAGCTCAGGATGCTGCGGAATTTTGTATCTGGAACGAGTTTTGTGTCGCTTCCGATGACCTCGAACCAGTTATCCAACAGTGTCGTGGGACTGAACACAAACTCGTCGTTTACCAAGGCCCCGGATGGAGAGCCGTCGCGCGTGCTTACGGTGAGCAACGATGTCAAGCTTATGTCGCTAGCGGGATTTGATGATGCAATGATAAGCAGACTGCGTAAGAAGCACGGCATCACTTCCGCCAAGGATGGCTCAGACGATAAAAAAGCATCTATCCATTTAGCTGACTCATTCGTACAGAACAAGTCCTTCAAGAAGGATTCCGATGATACTCAAGGAGGTCCCCTTAGCTTTTTCGACAACAATGCGTCGTTTAAAAAGCGTCATCCTACGGGAAGCTTTTTCGTGAGGTTAGAGGAAGACCAAGACAAACATGACGATTCGAGTAAACCGGATCAGGGCTCAGAACATTCCCATATGTCCCAGGAAAAAAGGCCAGATAAACCGGCCGGCGAGGTGGAAGACAACTCCGCTGCGTTTTCTAGCGGTATGGACGTGGAGGCAGGGGAGGCTGTCCGCGATGCCGTCCCCAACGGCACCCTCCCGATCCCCCTTCCACTGCTCGCACCGTCCATCGAGGGGGCGGAGATGCCTTCCGTGACAGTTTCAGGGCCTTCTGCGGGAGTCTCCGGGGCTTCTCCATCCCAGGCCGCTGGGACAGTCGCAGGGGCTCCTCCGCAGCACGGCTTCCACCCCCCAGGTGGAGCGGAAAGGGAAAGCTATCCCAACGTCAGCGCGGCCACTCAGGCACCCAGGACAACCGTGAGCACCGATAACCATTCCACATATACTGATAAGAAGAACAGTTCGAACAATCCACGAACTGAAAGGGGTATATTTGAAATGAATATGGGTGGGATAGCTGGTGGTAAAGGGGATGCATTGCCGAAATCGAGGAGCGGGTACAATGAAAAGCATACGGATCCTGGAGCATATAATCAAGAGGACAAGGACCTTGATTCTTACATGTTTAACCCCGAAAAGGGTATTTATGCTCTTACAAATCGTGATATTCATAGCATGGAGGCTTTTTTATTTGGTATTCGTGCTATTGTAACCTATATGAATGATCTACAGAATTCTTTGATTCAAATACAGCACGAGAGTGAACTTGCAAGAAAGCTTTGAAGTAAAAACATGTTGAGTGTTCTGAATGGTTTGCCTTATTACAGTTTTTTTTGTTAATTTTTGTGTTGTTAAAATTTTTTTGTGACGAAAATATTACATTAATTCCCTCCTAGTGTATTCTACATTGCCGAAGCTTCATTTGTTTGCTTTTTTTTTTGCACAAGCTTTCAAGAAATATGATATACGATGTATTTGTGAAGAAAAATGCAAGATAAGAGAATATTTACTCTAATAATTCAACGAAGAGATGCATGTTAAATTCCATAAATACATATTCTAAATTATCTTAGTTTGATGGATCATCCTTTTTTCTCCACATCAGTACGATGGAAAATTTAACATGACGCCATTTCAAACTCTTTTTTTTCCCAATTATTGATGAGTCACTCTCTTTGTTACTTTTCAATCAAGTTTTGTTGGTCCTCAAACCTCAAGACAATGCGGATGTACTAGGATGTTTAGGAGATCCTATGCTTAACAAAGGCTGACACTTATAAGAGAAAGGAATGGGTCTAGACTCATCAAAGTAACGCATTCTTTTCAGAATATTTCCACCCCTTTGAATACAAATGGTGGTGACAAAGCAAAGATATAGTGGATGGTCAGTCATATTCCACCTGTTTCTAGGATATATTGGCAATACACCAGTAGCACCCGTTGCAGAGGAAACGAAGAGGGGGAACTGACTTCTCTGACAGAATCTGCGGCTCACTTTGGCGATTTCAGTCGGGTATTTGCGCTTTATATGGCGGAAAGCACCATTGAGGGGCTCTCCACCCCCTTGTGGGGATCATCTCGAAGGTCTTTCTGTATTGCAGGCGTGGCAGGTCTTTCAGCTCCCTCGATGGTGCGAACATCGCCATCGTATTAACGACTCTTGTGCTGGAGTGCTTTGTGTAGAGCCCTGAGAAGGCGGGTATATTCAACATTTTTTATACCCGTGTGTTGTCGTCAATCTGCACCTCTTGAGGGACTTCGTTTTGATGTCCATGCACCATGACCTTCATATGATAACTGAGTCGGTTGTTAAAGCAAAATATCTGAGTCCTTGAGGAAATACAAAGGTTCTTTACTAGTTTACCTGTGTGATTTTTGTCATTCATCAACAGTGTTGGCTTCAAATGAACTCATGGTTATTGCTTTTTCCACTGATACTGTTTTTATGATTGGGAAGGGTCCCTGTAGAGCCTATCTAGGGTAATCATATCCATCTTTACTATTGTTGAATGAAGACTCCATGAGTGAAATCAGGGGTAGAGTTTTGGGTGGCTTTAGTTGAGCCGACGAACCTCGCGAGTGCCAAGTTGCATCGCATACTAGTAATGGTTTTAGGCGATTTCCAAAAAATTATCTCCATTTTAGGCTCTAGTACAGCCCTTTTTTCCCCGTTATATGCATGGGAGCGGATGAACAAGAGTGCTTTTATTGTGGCCATATAGTGGTATGTGAAAAGGATAAGTGGGTACATCAGGCTTCCCTTCTGCTCTAAACTTTTTCTCAAAAGAAAAGCTGATAGTTCAAACATCACACGCACAAGTGTGACTAGATATCATGGAGACAAGCGTGCCTTTCCGCGCTGAATTAGCCCCCCCTATGACGGTTGGGCAGGCCATGGACGCCGTCGCGGACCAATCTCTCTATCGCGGCTTACAGGAGACCGCGCAGTGGCTGAGCGAGCTGGCGCTTAGCGCGACGCCGGAGGTATTGGCTGCCGAGCTCAGCGCCACTAGCCCCTTGCGGGAGGTGATGCAGATGGATCGGTGTATTTATTCCCCGTACCGCAGTCACCCGATTGGGGGTTCCGTCTCACTAGAAGCGGTTAGCTTTTCTTCCGAGGCTCAACGATATCATCGGATGGGCCTTAGTTTATTTCTCAGCGGTGAGTACATGCGCTGCTATTCCATTCTACTAAAGGCGATGCGTGAGCTAGGGAGTGGTAGTTCCCATGAAAGCGGTGGTGGTGTCGCCGCCCCTACCGACACCCCCGCCCCGTATCCGAAAAACACGGCGGCGAGGTTCAGTTCCCCTGCGCGCAGCGAAAATGTATCCGCGCGTGCTAAAGTCGAGGAGGCAGGGGATCTCAATGAGAGTACGCGCCTAGGGGATGAGTTGCTTGGGGCCTCCTTCAAGAGTACCCGCCTGCCGTCCTGTGTAGCCTTCCTCTGCCTCTACGCGTTTTACATGGATGGGCAGAAATACAAGCACACCAACACGCCTACTGCCGGTGGAGCCGGTACGGGGGATCCTCCGCATCGCGCGATGAACCCGCATCTTCGCGTTCTGAGGGGGCTTCTGCTCGACGCGCTGCGGAATCCGAACTTCTGTGTGGGAACCCCACCCAAAGGCGCAGGCGACGCGCCCCGGCAGCAGCCTTTTCCTGCGGAGCTGAAACCAACCGGCGGAGGGCGGGGAGAGGGCCTTCTCACGCGTGGGAGGGTCACGACGGCGCCCACCGCCTTTTCTCCCGCTTCCTTCCCCCCCTCTTCCGTTCCTCCGCCGCCGGGGGGGGGTCGGTCGTCTGGGGTGAACTCCGAACCCGCGGGGCTGCTCCTCCGGCAGGATCCCTACCTCACCTGGCTAATGGGGATCGTCCTGCGGGATCTGGGGATGCGGCAGGAGAGCGCCACCTACCTCTTGGCGAGCGTTTGTGTGAACCCGCTGCTGTGGATGGCGTGGCAGGACCTCGGGACGCTCGTGAATCGGGAATCCCAGCTCGAGGAGCTGCGTGGGATTCTCGACGGGGTGGATCCGGATTTCATGGTGGAGATCTTTCTCGCGCACACGAAGGCGGCGTTGGGGGTGGCGCCGTTGTCGACATACGTCGCGTCGGCGCCGTCGCCGGCAACCCACCACCGAAACGCCCTCGCGTCGCCACCCGAGCCCTCTCCGACCTCCCCATGGCGGATGATGAACACCTGGCAGGTGCTCATCCAGGATCGCTTCCCACGCAGCCTCTACCTCCGTGTGCAGCTCGCTTCCTACTACTGCCATCAGCGGAAGGAGATGGAGCGGGCGGAGCGGGTGTATAAGGAAATTCACACCGCCGATCCGTACCGGATGGACTTCATCGTGGACTATTCCAACGTCTTGTTCATGAAGCCCGACACGCTGACGTTGAGTAGCCTCGCGCAGAAGATGTACCACGCCGATCCGTTCCGCGCGGAAAGCAACTTCGTCGTGGGGAATTACTACGTCCTCCTGAAACGACATGAACGGGGGGTGTTGCACTTTCGGCGCGCCACGGCGATTCGGCCAGACTTCGTTGCGGCGTGGACCCTATTAGGGCATGCCTACGTGGAGACGAAGAATACGACCGCCGCGATCGAGGCCTACCGCACCGTCGTGGCGCTCGATGAGCGGGATTACCGCGGTTGGTATAACCTCGGGCAGATTTACGAGCTCCTGCAGGCGTACCATCATGCCTTGTTCTATTATTGGCATGCCACGTCGCTGAGGCCGACGGACCCGCGCATGTGGACCGCGGTGAGCGAATGCCTTGAGCACGAGGGTCGGTTGGGGGAGAGCATCACGTGTTTGGAGCGCGCGGAGGTCTATGAGCCCCTCAACTCGGATGTCTACCCGAACATGGTACGCTCCATCGGGAATTACTACATCGGCTGCAAGAACTTCTTCCGCGCGTGTATTTATCTCGAAAAGCTCACCCGCGCGACGAAGGCCTCCGAGGAGGACCTGCGCTTCGTGTTGCCCTTTTTAATCCAGTACTACGTTGTTCAGGCGCAGCAGGAGGTGGAGCTGCTCTCGCGAGGGTTTAGTTTTGGATCCGGCGCGAGCGCCCCCAGCGCGGCGGCCGCTCCGAAGTCCTCCCCGCGGCAGGAACGGCC